>SRMA01001506.1:47815-168381 GCA_007224835.1 Danionella cerebrum
AAATTTAAACTTTAAACTGATTTTGGTCCCTAAGAGCAGCAAACACAAATAAAAACGATAATACCATTTACTACCCAGATCAAGAGTTTATAATGCAGCCTATTTATTTATTTTTTTTTTTTTTAAGTGTCAGAATATTATGGTTAATGCAGTAACGAGACGGTAGGCATATTGTTGACATAGGCTCCATAACATGACATGGCTTACCTTGGGCATGAGCATGCTCGACCTCAATGTGTTCAATTCACCGGTCTTCCTTTCCGCAAGATACAACCGTACACAATCTGCGATGACTCCTATAAATTGGGTGCGCGCGACATCATTGCTGTACGTCGGGTTTACGTTCAAGCCATTTTTCTTCATAACAATTATTTCGGACTTGAATTTAGTGAAGGTGAGTTCTTCTTTTGCAATATTGTAGGCAACGTTAAACTTAATTATCATCTCGGCCTCGTCTGATCTGTTTGCAGCTGCCTGCCGCTGTAAAGGTACGTTCACATCGAACGCGGTTCGCGCGGTAAGCGCGGAGGGTTTCCATGTTAAGTGAATGCAAAGACGCGTTTGCGCGCGTCTGAGGCTTCAGCGGCGCGGATAAACGCGAATTGAGCGGCGCGCTTGCCGCGATAGGCGCGTATTGAGCCGCATGAATGGGTGATACGCGTGTTGTGAGCCGCGCGCAGGAGGCGGACCGGCCGTAGACGGAGTTTCGTTTTTTTTCCCACTCGAACGACGGGTCGCACCGGTGCAACCTTTGATTTTTTTTTAGTCGCACCATTGAGAAATTAGGTCGCATATGCGACCAAATTGGTCGCACTCTAGAGCCCTGTATATATATATATTGATCATGGTATTCATGAGTTCTTTATCTGGGCCTGCCTTGTATTATTTCACTTGTCTGGAGAGTACGAACTTCCAAGGCAAGCTGTCTACTGCATCGGTGTTAATACCCAAAGTGAGGTATTGGGGTGGAAGGTGAGAAAAGCTTGGATGTAGTCGATGAATGAGAGGTTAAGCTGGTTTTATATGGGTGAGAGATAATGAGGTGATTCAGAACATGTACCAACCCCTAATAACTCCTCCTGAAATATGTTGACCAAAGGCATTAAACCAGGACATCGTTGTGCTCCAACTAAATAGAAATACATTAACAGCAAACTACTAGAAGTTTTAGTAGAAATCTCACTGAAGTGAAAACTTGTAATCACCAAGGGTAAACAGTAATTTGTTCCTTCTGAGCATATGGCATCAGGTATTTCTGCGGCTTTGGATCAGAACGAATGTAGTTTTGATTTTCCTCTGATTAAATGTTTGTTGATTGAAGACAAAGCAAAGATGTCACAATCATAAAAAACATTTCAGAGTCCAATTTGCACACGCACACACACACGCACACACACACACACAATGTATTAATAGAGGAGTACCCAGAACATTAATGTTTACTCTAAGAACATGCACACTTTTGGCTGCTAAATGAGCTCAGAACAAGTTTATGTATTGATATTTCATCATCAACGATATAAAATGTTGAAATAAAATTCTAAACCTATCTCCTCTTAGACCACTTGGATAACGGCCAAGATATCTAAACTGGTCTGATTCGGGTTGCTATCTTTTTGACAGGTACCACTAAAAGAATTCTGGGAAATTGAGAATTTGGGGAAATTTTTCCATTGACTCAAACATGGGAACCTCAAATTAGAAACCTCATAGAAATTTCAAACACATTTGAGGAGGCCATCAGTCTGTGCAAGAGCGTGTGTGAAAGTATTCGAACCCCAGGCTCTAGAAGGGGTTAAATATTTAACATTTACTCATAGTGGCAAATTGTAAAAAAAAAATGGAGGTTTGTGTATGTTCGTCATAGTAACAAATGACTTTTTTTATGACGTCACTGATGCTTCCATAGCAACTAGACTGTTGTTTCTTATGTACATAACTTATAGTGACAAAGGGAACATTGTAACATCCATTGCAACCATTTTGGCATATCACTATCTCAGCTAACAAAAATCATAGAGACACGGGGGTTGGTTTATTTTATTGACATGGGGAACTTTGTATGATGTCACTGACTCCTCCATAGCAACTTGAATTGTATCTTGGCAACTATTCAATTTTGCGAATTAAAATTGTAAGCTTTTTTATATTATTTAACTGATGTAGCCTGAATATAATTTAACTACACACAGAGCTTCAGGGACCTATAGGATTTGAATTTGGTTGTGGGTGTCTGTGACTGTATGTATCTGTGTAAGTGGTGCAGGTGTGTATTTGAACTGACTGAGATTGGCTTTTTCGTTTTGATGAATAAAACCCTTGAATCAGAATCAAATGGATTGGAGGTCACACAAATCTCTTACCCCCTCCCTGCCTCCCTTTTTCACTCGTCCTGTTTGTGGCTGGATATTCATGCTGAGGTAAGCTGGCCGAATTCATCGGCTTGTCAGATGGTATTGAATTTGAGATTAGTTTTTATTTGGGTTTCCAAATTGCTGGTTGGCTTTTTCCCTTCAGCCTCGGCACAGCTCCAGGGGGCTATAGCGCCGTATAAATTCTACCCTCAGGTGGAGAGAGAGAGAGAGAGAGAGAGAGAGAGAGAGACATGCCTTCTAAAACTTCCTCCATAATGGCCTCCCTCTCCACCATAGCTGTTTTGTATTAAAAACTGTGTAGAAAAGGGGCGTATCATTTCTTAGAAATGGTGAAATGTTGGCAGAAATACAGTAACATCAAACCTATAGACGATGATTGTTTCAGATTACTCAGATTTCATTATGAATTAGATAAAATAGATTATTGTTATTATTTAATTTTACTGAAATATGCTCCATTTTCTTCTGGTATTTTTGCTAAACCTTGATTGAAACATTAACATCTTGTATGACCGAAATTTGCAGGTTTGTTTTTAAGGTTTATATCAGTCCTGAGCCTAGTTATTATTTCTGAAGCATTGCTCTAAACACTTTCAAAGTGCTTGATTAGACCCAGATGGATGCTTTAATTTAAGTCAATACTTACGCCCACATCGGATGTCTTCCAGAGCCTTGATTATGAGAGTTTATTTTAGTTTGGGTGAGTCACTTGTTAATGAATGTGTGCTTTTAGCCTTTGATAGCATCTCAGAGGATTGACTTGAATGTCTCTGAGCATTAAACGATTGTATCAATTTTTTTGGCATACTCTTGTGATCTTGGCGTATCTGATAAACCCTTGGGAGTCAGTTGAGTTTATAAAAGCTGGAGGGATTGTGGGGATTGTAGTGTCATAAAATGACAGATGCTTAACATTCTGTGATGATTGATTCCTTTATGAAAACTTTAAAGTTTTAGTTCCTTAACTGTCATAAACATCCAAAATGTCATGTTCTTGAGAACTTACTTTGTCCCTGTATGTGACTGAAAAATCAGAGCTCAGTTTTAAGTTTTAAAGAATATTTTGGTCATAATGCCTGATCTTGGTTTCAGGGATGCAGCAAGAGAGACTTTTATTTTTTATCTTTTGCTTCATTCTTCTTTCCTGTAGATAATAGATAAAAGGAATTTTCTTGATTCTGCTCCAAACACAAGTTCTGGCCTACTTCAGGTTTTCTTTCTTTGAGCTTCTAACATCTTGGGCACTTCTGGTTTGAGAGACCAATCATGAGGTTTTGCTGCTGGATTTAAACTTCCTGATGATGACATTTGTTAGACTTCTTGGAAAAAGTCCCAGTTGGTTTCCTGAGGTCCATAAACTCTCTGCAGCCTCTCGACAATCCATTTATAGTTACCTGGAAGTAGGCTCTCAAGTGTCAATCAGTTGACTCCCATAGACAGATACGAGTATAATATCTCTACTAATGCAAATTAAGCCATTTCTTTGGGATTTAATAAGTTACAAATTATGAGTATTATGGGATTTCTGTTAGAAGATGCTATGCAACAGCTCTGGGACATTTTCATGATCATTGCACTGAATGCTTTGGTAAAGAAAATAAGAAAACAATTGAAATCACTTCCCAGCTAATGAGAAATTGGAGTCAAAGCTAGACTTGTGAAGTATCACTTTATTACTTGCTTTTGCTCACATCTTTTCATCTGTTTATGTTTCAAATTGCTTCTAAGAGTTAAAGCCCTTGTTGACAGTGAGATTGAAATTAGCCCTGGTGCGGAGAATTCCCCATTCAATAGCTTTAAAACACCTCCACTGGGAGCTCTTCTGTGCCCAATCTTTGCCAACAAACAGATGTTAACTGCAGCCAGGTAGACTATGCTCCTCTTATGCATGATCTATATCTATGCCAGGTAAATAAACAATCAGCAATATGTGTTTAGAATGGACGCAGTTCTCAAGAGGATAATTTATTCTCAAATTAGGTTAAAATTAGAGGCTCGTCCAGGTTCTGTTGAAGGTAAGCTGCTAATCAAGTGAAGCATGATATGAGCGTTAAAAAAACACAAATGAATCGTTGTATTTTATTTTTATTTAACTGAAGTCTCACATAAATATACAAATGTCTAGTTCCTTTTTAGCCAGTCGTTGTGATGTTAATAATAAATATAGCTGAAAGCAGTCATCCAAGGCCAAGCAGTTACTGGTATTCACTGAAACACTTAAAATCTGTCATTTTGCCAAAAATAATTTTTAAACATTTTTCAGTTTTCAGATTGTTGTGGTGTGGTCAATGCAGGATAATGATGACCTATCAAAAGTTTTGTATCAGAGATCAAAAAGTGTTTTGAGTATCCTCAGGGCATAGAGACGTATTTGCAAAAAACAGCATTGTAGTAGTAGCTAGATTGGACATGGTCTGACCTGCCATGAAGGTTCAATGTATGGAGAACAATTTTAGGACAAACAAATGGACACTCAAACAATGGATCTCCCAATCACTAGGGGGCACTGTGCTGAAATTGTACAGGCAATTTTTGTAATTATATATGTAATTATATACGCGGAGGATTCCGACCATTTGAAGTATGTCACATTATAAGTGTTCTCTCTTTAATTGCGACAATTACGGTTGAAAAAAAAAACTGCATCAATGTTTTCTAAAACACTTTCCTATTTTTTGACCGAATGCCCATGTCTTGTTCTTGCCTAATTAAAATTTCTAATTTGACTCTGGATTATCATGAATTCAGCCTGTGCAGTGATTATTTTTCTCATTCAATAAACAAGAAAAAAACCCTTTTCATATAAGTGCTTAAAATATTTTTTAGACAATTAAATTTGACTCTGAATAGCCTTTTTAAGCTGAAACGTTTGTTTTGTACTGCATCGTTAAAGTTTAGACTATATGATTAGACTATACTTTTGGTAATCGGCAAACAATAAGTTGAACCTTATGCAAATGAGATTCTACTCATTGATGGGTTGTTTGGATAGCACTGGGTAATTTCTGCTTATTACGCAGTTTGTGCTAACCAGTATGTAATTGTGAGGAACGATAAACCACAAATTTCCATGCATTTAAGTGTTACATAATGCACACGATTAAGCTACTTTCTTCCAAGTTCGCATCTTTGTGTGAGAATTTAATTAGTGCGTGTTGTTTCTCAGCATGTGGAACCAAATAGATGCAACTCTTCCTCCCATTTGCATTGATTCAGACATGCGCTCAAAAGTTTCTCAACAGGGGTCAGTCTTGTGCAAACAATTTAGAAATTTTCTCTTACTACATATTTGCTGCAAAAAGCACACCAAACGAATCCCGTCATTGACTCACTGTGTAATTATGTGTTTTACTTTAGAAGGCAGTGATCAGTTGAGGCCAGTTTTCAACAAGCAGCCGGGAAGTATTGTGTTCCCTCTCCATCCTAATGAGCCCAGCCGTGAGGTCACCTTCAGCTGTGAGGCACAGGGACATCCACCGCCAACTTACAGGTGAGATCCTATCGTCTTAAAACACTGCCAAAGTTGGGTTTTGTCCTTTTTCAAGATGAGCTAGCCAATTAAATCCATTTCCTGTGCAGTTTACTATTTGTATATGCACACTTCAGGTATTTGCATGATGTAAATATTTATAAGGAGGGAGCTGGAGGGATGAGGTGTTCAAGACTCAGCAGCTGCTCACAGGGGTTCCACAAGGCTCAGTTCTTGGACCTCTTCTCTTTTCTTCCTACAACACTTCTCTGGGTCCTATCACTCACAGACATCTTCTTACAAATGCTATAGGCTGATAACATGTGCAATATGCAAAAATGATGATTAGTTATTCTGTAGCTTTCTTACCTCCATTGATCCCATGTCTGCGATTCCAACTTTCATAGATTTCAGAATATTAATAGCTTTTTTTATTACAACAAATTTAAAGTCTCTGAGAAGAAAAGTTATATTTGAAAAATAAGTAGGTTCATGCACAAATATCTACCATTTATCTTTGTAATTAAAATGTTTTAAAACTAATTAATTACCTTGAACTTTGACTTGTTGGCCTGTGAGAATTAAAAAAGAAGTTTATAAACGTATTCAACTTTTTCAGTGCTTGTCTGATGTAAATGGATCGCTATATATGTTTTTTGTCCAGTTATTCAGATGTCATAGTTTTTAAATCAAAAGATCATCGTTGTTTTGAAGAAAATTCTTTGACATTTTTTTTATTTAGGCAGTCTTAAAATAATAGTTCGACCTTTCAAAAGTAATATCCTGAATATTCTGCTTTAAACCCTATCATTCTTGTGAGAACTTATGTAGGCCTCCAACTTTTGTGCATCTGAGTTTTGTAAGCGTCACTCTGCACTTTGAAGTCATTTAAAATAAAACGTTATCCACTAACTTTACAGATCAGGATTGTATTGTAGGTAGTACATTGACCAGATTTGTTTGCAGCTTGCCTTGAATATAGACTGGTTGTGTTCTTTGTATTTAAGTATAGCAAGTTAGATGACTTCCTTGGAGCCATGAGAGTATAGCAACTGGTTATCATCACAGAGTTTTCCAGTCTACATCAAGGAGATGTTTAAAATGTTTTTATGCCTATCAGTGCTTATATTAAGCTATATCATCCAACGAAATCAGTTGTGTTTATTCAAAGTAGCTGCGTATGAAAACTGCATGTTTAAGCAACGTAATTGTCTTCATATATTTGACGCATACATGTTTTTGTGAGTTTACTCTTGGATTTTGTACTTCTGCTCCACCACTAAATTATGCATTTGACCATTTTCTCAGCATTTGGATGGAAATGAATGAGTGCAATGTGTGAAACTGCACGGTGTAGGGCTTGAGTCTCCTCTAGAGACTAAATCTGAAACATATTTGCCTTCAGAATATAGAATTCCATACTTATAAGGAAAGCTGTTTTTTCAGGGCATCATTGAATTTGATTGACAGACAGAGCAAGCAGTGGTGCTTTTCATGCAAATATAATTCTACCAAGTTCTATATGCATTAACTAGTGCAGCACGGTACAGATTTCCATCCAAATGGAAAGGCCATCGATGTGGCCTTTTTGTGTGCTGGAGAGGTACGTGACCTTGTGAAGATTGTCCAGTGTGTGCACATGTGTGTGTGTGCGTGTCTTGAATTGATTTCACTTGTAGAAATACCCAGACAGCTAATTGACATAGTCCACTTCTTCATCTTCCAGATGGCCACTATAGTGCCCTTCTCTGTTTTCTCCTGTTGATCAATTCAGATGGCTCTAATTTGCTGTTGTACACACAGCAGACTCATTTGTTCTGATTTAAATGTCTTATTGACAGCAAGGTCTGTATTTTTTTTTTCCAGCCATTGCAATTGAATAATGAGGAAAAGCACTGATTTTGTTACTTGACTTCATTGATTAATGGTGGAATGACGTAAAGGTGAGGCTTTTGTATCCACGTCTCTGGGGTTTTATTGTCCCCGGTGTGTTAAGGGTGACTGGACCGGGCTATCGATCGGTTGGTAAAGACCTGGCTTTCTGTTTTTTAGCCTTTGCTGATGCCAGACTTTTTGCTTCAGTTTATGTCTATGGATGCAGCTTTGGATGGCATTGTTTTTATATTGATTTCTTTACACAATTACTGTATAATTACTATAAAAAAAACTATTTCTGTTGCAAAAAAGCCTGATTAATGTTTGATTTAAATGTTAAAAATGAACAGTAAAAGGATCCTTAAACCAAGTCTTTTTTTAGTTGTTGAAAGAAACCAATCTAAATGGAAATTTAAGTTAAAGTCCCTTTCAAAATGAAATCTAGATGGCAAGTTTTGCAAACTTTGATATTTGGCTTGTAAAAGACATATTTTTCCTAAAAAATTGTCAATTTTCTCATGTTTTTCCAAAGCTGAGATAGAGATATGCCAAATTGGTTGCTAAGGAAATGGCCTGGTTGTTATGCAGGGGTCAGTGAGTGACTTAATTTAATGTCTACCATGCCCATATGAGTAACACATACCAACCCCCATGTTGCTAGGATTTTCCAATGCCTGCATAAAGAAATACCACATTTGTTGCTATGGTGTGGTTGCTATGGGGAGTGATTGACATAATGCAATATTCCCAGTGTCACTATGAGTAACCCATATGTTTCTATCATTTACCAAAGCTGAGATGTATTTCAGCAATTTTGGTTGCTATGGTAAACAGTTTGGTCGCTACGGAGATGTCAGTGATGTCATAATGGTTGAGTCGCTTTTTTGCCTTTGCAAATTTACTTATAATAGCCATTATAAGTAAATGGTAAATGTGTAACCCTTTCCTGAGCGATACTTTTACACAGCGATTGGTTCACTGTTGCACAGCTCCCTTTCTATGAGGTTCTCAGTTTGAGTTACAGTTTTCCAAAGTTTGACCTCATGTTAAGTCATTGGAAGATTTCCCAGGATTCTCTGTGTTTTTCTCTGTGAAGTCCTTTAGTGGTATCAATCTGATAAGATAAAGCAAACTAAGTCAGACCAGCTTGCTGGCTGTAGCTTGAATTGTTTAGGAGGAGACGCAAGCTAACATAATTAGCAAATCTTTTTACTGAAAAATTAATCATTTTTTTAATGAAAAAAGGTTTCCATTGAACTGTTTCATTTGGTAAAAGTCTGGCTTAATTTATTCTCCTAGTTTTACTCTGAGTTGGACGGAAGCTCTCCAGACTCCCTACTGACTGGCCTCTGTGTTTCACAGGTGGAAAATGAACGACAGCTTCATTTACCCTCAGTCAAGCTCTCGATACAGCATCTCAGGAGGGAATCTTCAAATCAGCCGGCTCAATAAAGAAGAGGATGCTGGTATTTACCAATGTCTGGCCTCCAACTCTTTCGGGACTATTCTCAGCAGAGAAGCCAGTCTTCACATCGCTTGTGAGTCACTGTTCAGGATATCTCTCTTCAAAAACTCAGGCTCTTTTAAGCACAGTAGACTCGACCCTGAGACTATTTCTATGTATTTTCACTGCAGCCGGTAGCAAAAGACGTATTAGCAATTCTATTTAATTCCACTCTCTGTATTCTGAGATTTGCACATCTGAGAAATCCCTTCTTGATTTACTTTTATCTTCATCTACATCTTCTAGCTACATAAGCTATATTTGTTTTTTAAGATGAACATGAGGATTACTAGAAGATGTTCTGTTCCAGGTCTTACAGGTACAAAACAACTGTTCTATCAACAATCAGAGCCTATTCTCGTAAAACAGTGTTTGCAGAAGGAACATGTCTGTTTTTTCATGTTCACTTTATTGAAGATTTGTTTTAAAAAAAAGGACAATTGAAACTTAACGAAAAGCATCTTGAATACGGGAAAACCTAACAGAGAAACAAATATATTTCCTTACTATTATTTAGTTTTGATTATAATCTTAGTTTGAACACTTTTTTAAAATGATTTTATTTTTCTCGGTTAGATCTCCAAAAAGCCACAAGCTTGTAATTTAGTAAGAAACATAAACATAAAAATAAAAATTGTTTTAACAAATAATAATAGGAGTTGCACTTGAAATGTGTCACAACAGGCAGTAAATAGAAGTTAAATGGGAATTTCGTTCCATAATATTTGCTGCTGTTTGATTGTGCTCTCACTGTTAACAATGATCACCGTGGACTGCAGTCAACAAAGTTCAGAACTATGCAAGTCTATCCTGATCAGCTCATTCCACTTCTTCTTGTTCTATGCACAAACTGATGTGTCAACAGACCTGCAGCTCTTCAATCTGGCTGTGTGAAGGAGGGAATTCTGGTGGAAGACAACTTTATATTGCCGTCACTCTCGTTCTCAGCAGCATGGAGAAAATGAAAAATATGATAAAACGAAAGACAACAGGACCAACACCTTTTTTTATCCAAGACCAGTTCTCTTGCATTTCATCATGGCTGTGTTTTTTTAAAAATGAAGTTAAAGCGGCGGGTGAGAAACATATTTCAGGCCTCTGTTTCAATTTAGTTTAGCTAAATTAGTACCAAACCTCATCAAAAACAATCCTCTAAAAGCCGTGGCTAATTTATGCTAATCTAACATAATGTAGATGCATTAAATAGCTGAAAAAGGTATGAGATAGTAATAAAACAGTACACCATTTTTATGGTTAAGATGAGTTTTAATGCTTCATGTCAAGGATTCATCATACAGGCTGATTGGATCTGAGCAGTGCTGCTAAAACTGTCTCTCTGACCTGTTTAAACATGTTGTGTCACAGAGATCAGCCGAGTCTCTTGCGGCTATCTTCCCTGTCAGATGGCAAGCTGGCTCATAAAAAGTGGTGTGGGCATTTGATGGATATGAGACCTCCCACAAGGGTGTCTGAGGGGGTTGATCAGAGACCTTGCATATTCGTATATTTTGTGTAACATATTGTATTTAATGTTATGAGTCTTTGTCAGTCACATGCTTTTTGTTGACGTCACTCATGCACCGTTTTGGAGGTATAGAGAGTTTCCGATGTACATTCTCATACGCTACATTCATTCAACGATTGAAAAAAAATAGAATCTGGATAAGCACAAGAAAGCCGAGTGTGTTAAGTACTGTGAAAAGATGCATTATATTGATAAAAGGGCGTTATATTGACAAATGGGCCTATTAAGATCCCTATGAGGGAGAATGTTGGAGCTCAGATCTCATACCGCAGCTCCAGAACACACCTGGACACTGAGAACGCTCTTGTTTATGGTATAAGTTCATATAATTAAAAAATACAAATTGCTACCAATTACATTTCACCAAAAGTTACAGGATGTGTTTTAATTTTGGACAGCGACAACAACATTTCAATTCAAAGGTAATGTTTATTCTTATCGTTATATTCTAACCGTTGACTGTAAACAAAATATTATTGTGTTAATGGGTTACATTTGATATTAGCAGGAAGTACATTATTTTAGAGTCAATTTAAAAGTAAATAATGGTTAATTTTTTGATTGCACAATTGTTCGTTATTATACACGTTTAATTAGTTTACAATATAAAAAACAAGACAAACCAGAGCTGAAAACAATTATTGTTAGATATTATAAATGTCCGTTTTATAAATCCATTTTATAAAAATGACCATTATAAATATGGTTTTCAGTGGTGTAACGTCACCTGTCAATGACCAAATGGAAGATGCAGATTTCCAGCACTCTATATGTTTACTTGGTGACCCATGTATATTTCACTTTGTTTTGAACAATTTGGGCCATTTGACAGTTGGGTAACTGGGTCAGAATGGCATAATTTCACTTCAAAGGGGTGACTTTGTGCTGTACAAATTGTGCTTAAATTATGTAATAATGATAGAAAAAACAACAACACAGCATTGGTAAACACCAATGCATTTTTTTTTGTTGGTGGACCCGAGTTTTTCTGAAAGAATTGTCACTTTTTAACAAGTAAATTTCAATAAAAGTGAACAGTTTTTTTCTTCCAAACACTGGCTTGCTCCTCGCTATCTACTTTTTTCAGAATAGTCTCTAATTGTAGATAAAACGGTTATTTTGTAAATTATGTAGCTCGTTGTGACTTTTACTGATAGAATTAGAAAAAGTGATGGTAGAGCTCTATGTGTAGCAGGTCACTAACAGGCGTGGTTCAATGTCTATGTATGTTCGGTCACTTTGTCACTTAATGAAACAAAAGCATGTGATTTATGTAAAATATAGACCTCTTCACAAAGTCCTTATTTCTTTTATGCCCAACTGAACATCCACACAACCGCAACAAGTCGAAATAGACATCAATGTGTTATTGGTTATTTCAAGCTCTGTGAGTCATGTGGAGCAGTGCAGCCATTTGCTCTTATTCCATTTAATCATGTTGATCTTTCTTCTTTTCTGCTCCATTTGATCCAATGGAAAATGCTTCTATAGCACATACAGCACCTAAAAGATGCATTAGCATGCTAATATTTAATATTGCCGTTTTGATTCTCATAAGCACAACTTATGCAGAACAAAACACTTTTATACTACACTTATATTTTTCACCATCTTAGCACCTCATCTTCTTTAAAGTCCCACAAATATGATTTTTTGATAATTCTCAGCTTTTGCCTATTGCAGAAACCACCACATCAATGCATCAAAAATATTCTTTTTTCTGTATACGAGTTCAGCTCAAGGTGCTAACTTGTTTATAAGGCGTACAGTGTGTTGCTGTTGGTTTCCCTGTGCTTGGTTTAATGGAGTTAAAAAAACAAGACTGTCATTTATGATATGGAATTATTTTTTTTTTTAAATAAAAATCAACCTGAAAACAAAAATAATCAACTACAATAAAAAAAAAAACGATATTAATTTTAAATACACTCTTTGTTGGTTTCAGCTTCAGTTTCGCACCTCAGAGTTTTGATTACACTCTCAGCATTTTCGATTTTGCTTTTGAAATTTTCCCGGATGTTCAACATTGTCATTCTTGTCATTACTTGTTTTTTTAAATGGCATTTTGGAACCAAACTGAAATCTTCATAATCTGAAACCTTCATTAAATGATGTTACAATATCAATTATTATTAATAACGTGTGCTAAATGATGAGGTAACAAAGGTAACGTGTTAGAGATATTGTTGTTTTGCGATTTTGAGCACTGAGGCGTACCAATATTTGCATAGTGGTAAGTTGCACAGTGAGAGTTGTTGTACATACAGTGTCCAAAAACAGTTCAAATCACCCCTATACTCCAGGAGGGGCACTAGCTTCCAATAAACGCTGCGAATCACATTAAAAAGTAAGCTCCTTTGTTTCTCCAAAACCACTGATGGGTGGTAGAGCATTTTGCATAGACCCAGCTTCCAGTCTTTCACTACTTTCAAACCTAAATTTAGTGTTTTCAAGTGTGTACTTATATGACAATCACAGATCAGACTTGACAGGTTAGCTTACGTTATTCTGAAAACCATTATTCTGAAAGGATCCTGAGATTACCATTAGTCATTTCATTGGCACAATTGTTTTCACCTATTGCCCTAAGTAATATGGCTGCCCCTGACAGAAAATGTAATTACCTCACAAGCGGTAGAGGGATGACAAAACAATCGCAAACGCACTCCATTGTTGTTGTCCAGGTCAATAGTTAAAGAATGTAAAGACGTCATTGACAAAAATGGTAAAGGATTTATTTCACAAATGTATCATCTTGCTTTTCTGCTCTCATTGTTATTGTGTTATTATTATGTTATATCTTCACTTGGAGGAAAACACGTTTTCCTTCACAGTGTCTCCAAATCATTACAGTTCTTCCCATACAATACTGTGTTCAAACTGTTTATGGAACAGAACAGAGCATATAGTTGATAACCGAGAAGCCAATTAAAGGCAGTGGAGTGTGTCTTTCTCTTGATGAGTGCTTTATGTGCTTAGTATCGGAGCAGGCAAATTATTTTACTGCATACATATATAGCAGAGGGCCACTTTCTTCTGTTGTCCTAATGGAAATGACTCAGTAAGCATTAGGTGAACTGAATAGTTCTGTTCCTGATGGTTGTTTAGGGTAACTTCAGTGCAAACCACTGTTGTCTAAAAGCAGGAAAGCTTTAAAGACTAATCAAACCCCTTTAGATGGTGTTGAAGTAACTTATGAGGCTTATATTTTTACTATGTGTCAGTCATGCTGTATTTCATTTTAGAGTCCTCCCTAAAAAAAAAACATTTACTGAAGTTAGGGCACTCTAATAACACATCTTTGAAAAGTTCACTAGCAAAAATAGGAAAAAATGTCAGATTTTTTTGATATGTGTTGAAATGTTTATTCATATAGTTTAAATAGCATATTTTGCTAAATATCAAGACACACCATAGTTTAATACAATATATGGTGTGCAAATGACACCACCCAACCAGGAAGTCATGGAGTGAGTCCCAAAAGCTCACTCATGCAATAGCTGACTCACACTAAAAATGGAGAAAAAATGCAATTTTGGGAAATTGGGAAACTGACATCAGTGCATACCCTCAATAAATACACAGCATACAGAGTTTTTGGTATCAAAGTAGGATTGATTTTATAAACATTTGTCAGTCTGTTGGATTGTTTTCTTACACGTGTTCAAAAAAATCACGTCCACACAAAAATGCAATAACTGCTGTAAAGACTAAACCAAACCAACAGATCGATTTAAACGCTGAAGTCATATCGGCCAATCGGAGGCCTTGTCTTTGAGACGACACTGAACAGTGATGGCGAGCACAGGGCACGACAACAAAGACAAACTCCATGTCTAACATTCCTGAAAATCCTGTTCTAGCTTTCCACATGACGGGGCTGTGACTCAATGTGGGCCGCAGTCACAAAGGCAGGTAAACAATAGAAGTTAGTAGAACTTAGAAGGATAGAACAAGAGCCACTTTAATAACACTGCCAGTTTACTCACTCTAATTGGCTGCAGCTGTGTTGATTGCTGATCGCAATCAACAGCAGCATGTGGCTCCTGGTGCAGGGGTTATTGGAAATGGAGTTTGGGACAAATTTTCTACACAACACATACAAAAACAACAATAATAATAATAATAATAATAATAATAATAATAATAATAATAATAAGCCTTTTCATATATATATATATACGGTATATATATATATATATATATATATATATATATATATATATATATATATATATATATATATATATATATATATATATATATATATATTTGTTTTCCAAGTATATATGTTTCAAAATAGCTTGTTGTTGATTTGAGAGTGCAGTCAGACGGATGCAGAGATGCAGAGCTTAATTTTAATAACAAACATTAAATTCTACCACAAGCAATCAAATTTTATGCCAGCCACAAGTGAACCGTTGATTGTCTTATTATGGGATAGAAAAGCCTCATTTTGACATTTCCGATTCCTGAAATCTGCTGTTGAAACACCTCAGTCCCCAGTTCTTTGCTTTGTGCAATAGAGCTTTGCTTGATTAATAAAATTATTTGGTTGTTTGCTAATCAAACTTGATTTGATGAGATGCTTAATGAATGCCATGATTATATCAAATTCATTTGTCAAGAGTGTTTTTCTGATGATTGATTTAGGAACTGTTTAGACATTGAGGCAATATAGCAAAAAAATATACCCAAGGTTTAGAACTAGTGGTTTGAAAACAGACAAATTTGATGACTATATAATAACTTTAAGCCTTGCTTGACAATTAGAAGTTTCTGCACGCCCTCTGCTATATAATGTGTAGATTTCAATAAGGTTAGTCGTTTTTTATATTTTGAGGTTTAAACAAACATTATAAAAGTGAAAAACATTCATTCAGTGCTTTCAGTTTCATGCACAGACCTCAAATTGGTGCCATCTAGTGGTAAAAAGAAGGGATAACACTTGGAAGGCCTGTGATATGGCTTGTGTTTTTCTGACACAAAAAAGTACAATGGTACAAAAATTCCTTTTTTTGTTTGTTTTTGTTTTTCATTTTCATCTCGTTTTGACCTTGTCTTTGCTTTTTGGGAGGGTTTATGATTTAGGATACATTGTCTCAACACTTGTCACAATTTTTGTAAACAAAAACATAAAAACTGTTAATTGTTGTATGGGACTTGTGCAGTTAAAATGTTACAAAATCTACTACTCTCAGGTTTGTTGCTAACAAAAAAGCTATCAAGCATTGCCACAAAAAGCAGTTTTAAACGTAGTTTTACTAGAGCCAATTGTAAACTAGTAAAAAGTCTCAAAAAGGCCCCGGACTTCTAAGTATTTTTTATTTATGCTTGATTTTTCTATTTCTGAAAGATCTGGAAGAGTTTAAAATCCAGATGAGGAGTCCTGTTCGTGTCAGAGAGGGTCAAGGTGTCGTTCTTCTCTGCGCTCCGCCAGCACACATGGGAGGTAAGACATTTGAACATGTATCATACGCCAACACATAGAGATTTTCATTAGACAGACTAAAGAATATAGCGACTGCTGATTGGATTTGGTAGTCATTATTAATCACCGCCAGGTTGCAATAGGCAACTTTTTTTTATTGTTATCTAATTATTTGGAATAATTCAATGTAGCCATATTTTCATGATTTAAATGCTACTGTCAAAATGAGAATTGGAGACTTTGCTCTAAGCTACGGGCTTTAAATGCTCCCTTCTGATCTGCAATTATTGTACACAGTAAGTAGCTCCAATCATGAAGGCTTTTCAACAATCAGTGACCATCAAAAAGCATTACCACTTATTACCTCATTTCCACCACTTAGGGTTTTTTTTCCATAAGTGGTGCCATGCAATGCAAGTTTGTGCTGACGGACTGTGAGGTCATTTTTATTCTGACTTCTTTCAAAGCACAGAACATGTTGACCTTGTTTCATTGTTGAAATAGTGTGTGATGTTGTCAGTAAATTTAAAGCACATAAAAAAACACGTTAGACGTGCGAGTTGAATTTGTGCTTGGCTACTTTTCAGTAAAAAGGAAATAACCCAAGGAGAGCGGTAGTTAACAGGGGTGTGCTACATTAGCGCTGCTCTGGTCTCTCTCCCTCTGTCGTGATAACAGTGTTTAGTGTAGCGCTGAACACATCAGACCACACTTCTTTAATGGAGTCAGACCTTTTAAAACTTATCACAGGGCCTGAAATCACCGGTTCCATCTGGAAATAACCTGAACTCTTTTTGACACAGATCAGAGACTTTTATTGTGGACTTCTTGTCATTACATTAATTTGTAGGTATTTTCGGCACAAACATTTAGATTTCATATGTGCGTGATTTAGACTTTGAAGTTTTCTGAAAGTATTTTTTCTCGCTAAAAAGGAGTACAAAGAAGCAAGTCTCTTGAAAATAACAGAGACTCTTAATGTGTTCTAAATGTAAATCGTTCCATTTTTGTAAATTGCACATTGTTATTTAAAAGAGTTAAACAGCAGCATGACAACATGTTTGAAAAATGTTATTTTAATGGCTTCTGCTCTGTCTAGCATTGTCAGATTGTTTTTTTCCTCCAGTACAGTTGATTAAACACTTTCAACAAATGCTGTAGGAAAAATGAACTATAATGACTATAAAAAAAGGAAAACATAGACAAAAAAGGGCACTATGTTAGAAAAACATACATTATTTCCACCTATATATACCTATAGAGACAATTCAAATGTATATCTCAGAGATTATTAAATATATTATAGTGAATAAATAATATATGCAAAAGTCTGGGCACCCCTGTAAATTTTCATGATTTGACTTTATAAGTCGATGGTTGTCTGGATTAGAAATTTCGGTTTTATATATCCCATAGGAGACAAACACAGTGATATTTGAGAAGTGAAATAAAGTTTATATGATTTATGGAAAGTGTCCAATAATTATTTAAACAACATCAGGCATGTGCAGATATTTAGGCACTACAAAAGAAAAGTTGACTGTTTTTGTGCATGCTTCTTTTATAAAAATAAAAGCCTCTAAACGCTTTCTATAATTACAAAATTCTTACCCACACAAACAATGATTTATAAAGTAAATTTTATGACAATTTACAAAAACGTTACCAAAACGTTTGCATACCACAAATGTCAAATAGGCAAATGTGAAATAGGAAACAAAATGTAACTATTTATCTGTTTTAAAAGCAAACATGCAATTAAAAAAAAATCATGCATTATTGACCTTTAGTTATTTTCATTTTTTAGAAAGCTAACATCACTACAGATGCTAACGTTAAAACCTTATGCTAAACAATTCTCTAATAACAATAAACTGTAAAACCACAGCAAATGTGGAATTTGTGCTCCTGTCCATAACAAGATCAATAAAATAATATATTTTAAGGTTTCTAGAAGTATCGCTTAGCAGGATATTCGTCATGTGACATGGCAAAGAAGAGCTATTCTAATTGGCCCTTTAATCTGCAACCAATCAGACCCAGTTCACCTTCTCTCAATTAATAGGCGCCCAGTTCAAAGTCAACCTTTCTTGGAGAGTTAGCATGCTCTCTCTGTGTGTATGTGGGTTTCCTACTGGTATTCCTAGGTTAATTGATTTCTCTAAATTCCTTGTGATTGAGCCCTTGCAATGGTTTGCTACATTTCACCCTGTCCGCATTCGTCTTACAGAGGATTATGGGTAATATCAGCTGTATGAAGGTCCTGCACGTTATAATCTAACCTGAAATATTGAGTGTGTATATATTTATTCACCACATCTCCACTTGGCTAATGACTAAAAACAAAACATAAAACTCATTACCAATGCACTGTAGAGGCAAAGTCCCCTTGCTTTTACAAGCAAATCAAGTTAGACACAAATTTTAAAAGTTAAAACTTAAATGACAGATTTCTGCTAATTGCATTCTCTTTACAAACTAAAGCTGTGACCCTGTTCATTTGCATCACTTTGATTCCAAAAATGAAACGCTTTAATAATTTCTGAACTCCATGTCCTCTCTTATCTATCCTGCAGGGTTGACCTTTTCCTGGATCTTCAATGAATATCCCTCCTTTGTCAAGCAGGACACGCGGCGCTTTGTGTCTCAGAAAACAGGCAACCTGTACATCGCCAAAGTGGAGCCTTCAGATGTGGGCAACTACACCTGTGTCGTGACTAACACCGTCACACAAAGCACCGTAAAGGGTCCCCCTACGCCACTCATACTCCGCACTGATGGTGATGCGAAAATCTTAATTGTTGATAAAAATACTTTGGTTTTAGCAAAACTTCCTTAGACGTTATGTTTGCAAAAACTGTTAATTATGCATATGATAACATTTACACATGCTATGTACTAAAACATCTGACCACAACTCTGGCACTGATTTCCTTAAAAAGCTTGGTTTCTCCTACTAATGAGACCAACAGATTTTTACATCTTCATGTGAAGAGGTTAGTTCCAAAAGGCTATACATGGTAAATTGAGGGATAAAATACATTTTCTTTCCCCACAAAAACATGAAAAGTATTTATTTATATTTGAACGCATAAAAGATCATAATGAGCCTCTAATGCGATTGTTAAGTTGTGTCGTCACGTAATACTTCTAGGGTTTGTCCCTGCACTTACCCGTTGACACACAATGGTAAAAGGCGATGAAACTTAGATTTTCAAAAACTATTGAAAGCCATTTTAATTCAAACAGAACATTATGTTTAGGTTACAATAATGTACCATAATAAGATGTCAAGGTGTCCTCAAAGAATACATATATAAAGTGCAATGTGCTGTTTTGTAATGCAAGTTACAGTTGAAATAACAGTGTCTTAACTTTAACTTTTATTTCTAACAGCAGTATCCATTTTCTAAATGTACATTTGTACAATAATTGGAATCTTATTGTTCAGGGCGTAACTGAAAGTTATATCACAAACTGGAAGCTACTTCAAATCTAGGAATGTCATCTCTTTAAATGAGGTTGCTGAGGAACCTTTGCTCTTTGAGGCCCTTCTTAAAGCTGGATAAAACCATCTTTTCTGTTTCTTAAGCCTTGCATCCAGAGTCTTCTATAATGGGTATGATAAATATTTTCAATATGTATTAGACCTTAAACATTATCCTTGTCCAGCTTGCCTGCCCTGTTTGCAACTGCCAACTCATGCAAGGCAGATTTTGGTTGTGAAACAAACCATCCATTTGACCACAGTTGGCTTTAAAAGAGGCAACACTGATACTGTGGCATTTTTAATATTTCTGTGCCAAGTAAAATTTTATGTTTGAACCAAAGATGAGCTCGTCTAGCACTGCACATAATGTGCTTAAAAGACAGGATTTTTTATAGGACTACAGTAAATAAATAACACTTAACATTCATTTGTGACCTTTGACGTGATTTAATTTTCCACATTGTTTACTGAAGGAATGCTGGTGTGTTAGAAAAGTGCAATTGACTGAAAATGGCATTTTCACACTTTGAAAAAAGCAAAGATGAAGGCCAAAGTGACACTTATTTTTGGCAGTAACACACTTTTTTTAAAATGCTGTTTATTGCACTTCGGAAACAAACACTTCGTACAGATTTGATCTTAGGTTATCATTCATAGGATCTGCAGTCATACATCTATTATCTTTGCTTTGAATTCAAATAATTGAATATTTTTTGTGTTTCAGGCAATATGGGAGAATATGAGCCAAAAATAGAAGTACAGTTTCCTGAAGTCCTCACTGTGGCCAAGGGGTTTACAGTGAAACTGGAGTGTTTCGCTTTGGGAAAGTAAATATTTCGTAGAGTTTATCCAGTGAAATATTGCTCTTATTATCAGTTAAACTTAAATTTGGCAATTTCTTTAGCCCTGTTCCTACTATAACTTGGAGAAGACCTGATGGGGGTCCCTTTCTCAGAAAGATGGACTTCAGCCAAACCAGTGGTGTGCTGGAGATTCCATACTTCCAGCAGGAAGATGCAGGGCTCTATGAATGTGTGGCGGAAAATTCTAGGGGCAAAAACATGGTGAAAGGCCGTCTTTCCTTCTATGGTAAGTTCAAATAGAATTTTACTGATTTAATAATTCAAAATCTTTCACTGTTTTTCAAACTCACTGCCTGGAGTTCCAATTTTGTTTATAAAGTACCTTTTAACAGCACTTTCTCAAGCCAACCTGAAACTTTAGGAATATAGTTTATATTTGCTCATGTATATTTTAAAGTTACAAAAATGAATGCACAGTAGAACTTTGAATAACATTTAATGTATAAAAATGTGATTTCTACATTTGGATTTTGAACATTCACTATTAGCCACACTTTTCTTGATCAAACACACTACTGTTATCTATGTTTCCGAGCATTATTGATCAGTGCTGTGTAATTTAATGCATCACCGTAACGATCAGAATATCACTATTCACTACGATCCTTGTATGTTGTAATTATTTGTCATCAGAATTATTCGACTGGTTACAATCAATAATCTCCCACAGACTGTAATCTCCATCTATCAAAGCTGTTGGTGTTGTGACATAATCAATACAGAGCGCTATTGTTAATATCATAATGGCTGATGTCAAGATTACGGGCCACTGTTCTCCCTAAACCTTGCAACTATTTTCAGTTTGACACAGTGATTGTTTCTCACCATTGCTGTGTCATTTTTCAGGATTCTGTCAAGCCGATATTATAAGATGTAGTTTATGTTTTCACTGGTGCATTCTCACCAGTATTTAATAAGATATTAATGGGAACCGTAATAAGTCAGATGTTAAAGGTTATTGATTCTAGAAATCCTTTATATTTGACTCAACACTCCGTTGATTGATTAATATCAACATTCATTTTTCATTAATTGTTTAATAAACTGCTTGGTTGGTTTACTGACAGGAGTTAATCAATTTCTGGCTGTAAGTGAATCTGAGATTCATGGAGCTCTACGTGATGCTGAAACGTGTGTTTTGTGTTCAGCTCCACCTCATCTAATGGAGAAGCCCCAGGATGTACAGAGAGCCATTGATGAGTCCCTACTGTGGGAGTGTAAGGCCAGCGCCAAGCCCAAACCCTCGTACCGATGGTTGAAGAATGGAGAGCCACTCGAGTCCTTCGAGGTGGGTCATGACCTTTATTCCAGACCAAACTGTTTTCATATTTAGGATGGTTACATTGAAGTATTGAGCTAATAAACTCTACTTGTTAATTGTAAAAAGTCAACACTATATGAGTGCTTTTTTTCTAATAAATACATCTTTACAAAAGTTCAAATTGAAGGAATACTTATGATTTTAAGCCCCCCCCAACTGTATGAAAGTGTTTTTGTTTCTAGTAAATAAATCTTTAAAAAAGGTCAAATTGAAGAAATATTTATGACTTTAAGCCCCCCCCCCTAACTGTATGAAAGTGTTTTTTTTCTAATAAATAAATCTTTACAAAAGGTAAAATTGAAGGAATTCTTATGACTTTAAGCCCCCCGCACCCCCCCTCCTCCTCAAAAAAAAAACTGTATGAAAGGGTTTTTTTCTGATAAATAAATCTTTAAAAAAGCTCAAATTGAAGAAATATTTATGACTTAAAGTCTCATAAGGAATACTTATGATTTTAAGCCCCCCCCCCCAAACTGTATGAAAGTGGGTTTTTTTTCTAATAAATAAATCTTTAAAAAAGGTAAAATTGGAGAAATATTTCTGACTTTAAGCCCCCCCCACCTCCCGTCGATCCAGCCAATGCAATGCGCTAGTTTCCACGGGTTTCCAATAGGGCTTAAATTGTGATGAGATTTACATTTCAGTTGTTAAAATCACTTTATATATGTGTACCTTCCATTGCAATGTTGTGCGGTCGTAGAATGAACTCTCCTTATTTCACGAGATCCTCATTCCTGTTGTAAGGGTCACAGCCGTGTAACAGAGCTAGCTTCTTTGCTCTGGGAGCTGGCAAACACAATCTCAGCATGTGAGCCTGCACTCTTAATGAGCTGATCTCTCACCAGTTTGTAAATGTCATCATTGTCTAGCTCAGCATTTGATCAATCTCCAGACCAAAGGTCAGCATGTAGTCAGAGGAAGAGAGGAGGGGGATCATTTGTTTTTATGATAACTACGAACAGACTAAAGGCATCGCATGACCTCGCCAACACCCTTCACCTCAGTGCTGCTTACTTTGTCAAACAAATATTAATGTTATCCTGCAAGAGTTGTAATTTAATGTTTGTGGATGACAGTGGAACAGTGTATGTTCCTTTGTGTGGAATGCTAAAGTTTGTGAAAATTCCATATTAAAGTGTGTCTGCTATGGGTTCAAAAAGCTCAAATTGGGAAGGCTGGAATACCTGAAAGGTAAAAAAGTATTCTTATGCAGCACATCATGCTAATAAAACGGCCTGCAACAGCCTGGTGCAGCAGTTCATTATAATGGCATAGTGAATTTAATGATTATGTAAAGCAGGGGTGTCAAACATTGGCCCACATTCACCCGCCAACCAGTCCAACACGGCCCCCAGCTTCATCTTGGAAAGAGAGCAAACGAGAGCTGAGTTCACTGTGAGCAGAATTGCGGAAGCAGCATTTTAATTCTTTCTTTCTTTACCACTGAGGGGAGAGAAATATAATTCTACCAATATATAGATATCAAAAGCATAGCATACATTGCAGATGTCTGTTAATATGAAAGGACTATTTTGAATTGTGTGGGAGCAGATTTCAGTTTCCGCATAAAGTGATGATGATACTGATAGAACTGCAGTGGACAAAAAGTTAATATAATCTCTACAGTGGTGCTAAAAGCTAGTCATTTTGAAACGTTTTGAGGCCATGTCTCTTTTTTTTTCCTAAATCAGAGGCTGATTTTGTGCGGAAAAGTTTATGAAAAGTTTGCTTTTTTAAAAGCAATGTTTACTGTTTTTACATGGATTACATGGCAGATATATTCCAATTAACCCACTGTTTATTATTTATTAGTTAAATATCGATTGATTGCTCAGATGCAAAGCTTGGAGATGTGGAAAGAGTTTCAATATGGAGTGAGTTATTTCTTCCTGACTTCTAAAGCACATTATAAATTGGGAAATAATGGTAAAATTGGACTGCTGTCGTTTTTTTAAAATGTGTTTGTTGAAAGTATTGTTCACAAAAATGTTTACTTTGAAAATCTGGCTCTACTTTCTTTTAAAAGAAAACCTATTACTGAATTAAAGTAATCAATGGATAATTCTACTATGATTTGTCTGGATTCGGCCCACCGATGCTCAAATTGTGCACCATGCGGCCCGTGAGCTCAAACAAGTTTGACACCCCACGTCAACCAAAAAAAAAACAAACATGGCTTCCATAACTCATGGTAACTTAACTTTGTAGCAGCATTTTTTTCACATGATGCTCCCAAAATGTACTATCCTTGGGAAAGGAGGCTTACGTTTTCCCCGTGGTGTGTTCAAATGGGCATAATTACAGAACAACTAAAGATTTGTTTGAACGGCGATTTGTTCCAACAACCCCAAGACGACTTTTTTTTTTTTAAATGTAATATTTAGATACACAGAGCACTTTCACATAATACTCAAACTGTATATTTTAAATTACGATGCACGTTACACATTGCTTGAAAGGTATAATAAAATGCATAATTGCGGCTCATTTAAAATCTAAAAACTTTGATTTTCATGCACATATTTATATGTATAATTAATACATTTTATGTAATTTCTTTCTTCCAAGGTTAAATTTTACTTTAACGACAACATTAAAAGTCCCAAACCAATAAAAAAAGTTTTAAAACTGAAATGAGAAATAAAATAAAAAAAAGTTCTGAGTTTAACAGTTTTTCTTTCATTAGTGATATTTAGTGCTGTACAAAAGAAATTTTTGCAGAAAGCTTTTTATTTATTTATTGAAAGCAGCAGTGTGATTAAGGACAGCTCTTTTGAATACCCTGTGCTCTACAGCAATTGAAACATTGAACATTTAAGTTAAATGAGTTAAATCTACTTTATAAAGGTTAAATAGTTAATTGGGTTGTGAATGAGAGACGTTATGTTCTGTTTAAAAGTAAACGTTAAATCTAATATAAAATCTGGCACACAGAACATCTTGGACACTTTCAAAGATGTTCTTTGGCTCAAGGTTCTCCGTTTGATCGTGTTTACCCACTACAAGATTGTAATAATATGAAATCAGTGCATTGCATCTATTCCAGGGCATTGTCTACTCACATATTCTAGTGATTTCCTCGAAGGTTAAATATGAACACAGGCAAACTTCCCTCATACTTTTAGGAATGTAATGGATTTAAATGCATGTAGTGCTCTCCTAATGTTCTGACAGACAGCAGTATGTGTAAATGTTTTTTCTTCAGCAGCATCATCACACATCCCGAGCACAACCACCACATTATGTGACCGATCTTTGTCATGTCTATTGAGGTGGGCAACTTAATCAGTCTGGTTCAGCTCAACCCACTCAAACACTCCTCTCCCGTCGAGGGGAAAGTGCTGATTTCAGTGGAATGTCACCCCTTATTAATTACCCCCATAAAGCTGATTTATGCCACCATTTGTCTGCTGCTGGAGGCAATGCTGATCTTCTCTGCTTTATTTCAGTCAACACAGCTCACACATGATTTGCCCTGTTTATGATACGCTATCGCTCAGATTGGGAGGCTCTGTTTGCAAGCATGAAATTCAAGTGGCATTAGCTAATAAACACTGCAGTGGCCGATTGAGGGTGGGTGGAGTTATCAGAGTTCTTTACATATCGGTTCACTGGACATTCATATAGTTTATACTCGAGTGAGAACATTGGCAGCATTACAAGCTGTTAAAGATCAAGTTTGCCCTGATTGGAAAACGTATAAAATATTTTAAGCAGCTATCCACAGCTAATCTGAAAATAAATTAATCTAGTTTCAATTATTTTTATCAGGCAGTTAATATTTATCATGGATGGTGTCCCAATGTTTTTCCTTGGTTTAGTTACTTGGCTTGCAATCGTTAAAGGCCATGAATTCCTTGCTGGTCGAATAGTCATTTTAAAAGAAGGTGTCATAGTCGCTTATGTAAATATGAAACAATTTTCTCAATCATAATACTTGCTTCAAATGAAATGTTTCATTTACATGACCTCTCTTTAAAAGTAAAGAAATATTATTAAATTTCTTAGGTAAAGTATTATTTAATGTTCATTTTAAAGCAAGTAAGAAGACTCTGATTGCAAGGTTTGAAAAGATTTAACAGAAAATGTTGTTTTATTTTGCTTAAACACATGGAGAGAGAGAGAGAGAGAGAGAGAGAGAGCTTGTAACTTCCTGTTTGTGTTGTGTTTCCTGTTCTATCTCAGAAGTCAACCAGACAATAGGACTATAAATGTTTTTCTATTAGTCAAATAAAACTATTTTAGACATTTTGTCATTAATTACAGATTACATTCTTAAGTATAGAAAAGTCTTTTTTTCTCCTACAAGACCATAAGTGTTTAGGAGCTATGGTTTTTAAATTACTTTTTTTTTAATTACTGCACTATATAACACTAAAGTGGTGCCACTGTTTTGTGGTCCAGCTGGAAACGAGCAACCGTGTGTATGTTTAGTGCACATTCTAGCATACAATGACCAGGAATGTTATTGACCAATACACAAATTGTATATGGAAAGCAGAGTCTGATTTTATTAAGAAATTAGTAAAAAGTGGATGAATCGGGATGAAAGGACAGATGGAGTTGAGCGTCATCAGCAAAGCAATGCTAAAAAAAGACATGCATGTCTGGGTTATGTTGGGACTCAGGGAAGTGTTGTAGACAGACATGAGAAGAGGACCAAGAACTGAACCTTGTGGCACCCCTGAGAGCAGCTGCTAATTCTTGGACACTTCGTTGTGTTTCAATAGTAAGAAAAATCAGGTTCCCAGCACAATGAAACTCTTAAAGTCATCCATGCAAAAACCAGCAAACTATTACAAACTTGTGTATGTAAGAGCGTTTTCTTTTTTTTTTTAAATGGGACGTGGGGTTTGAGAAAAACAAACCCACAACATCACCGCCCCGACCCAATGTTGAACTGGTGCCACCCTTTCACAGTTCCCTGCAGGAATGCACTGATCGACTCTGAGAAGCCTATTCAATTCTTTTTGGTGGGTGAGGGAATATTCCTAGAGCCTGCTTTGTAATAATGGGCGCATGTTTTACTTCAATATTATGTCAAATGGGGGAAGATCTTCTTTAAAGGTTTATATTAAAGTACTTTGTGGAATTGTTGTCATTTTTCCAGGACAGAATCCAGGTGGTAAACGGAGCATTATCGATCAATCCTCTGAGTCTGTCCGACACTGGCATGTACCAGTGCATTGCAGAGAACCGCTACGGACGAGTGTTTGCCAACGCCGAACTCCGCGTCATCGGTGAGTTAAGTAACATTTATATACAGTGTATTGTGTTTGCTCTACACAAAGCTGCGTCGCAGTCTGAAATTTGAACCAAGTTGTTTATTTGATTGTGTTATTGAATATTTATAGGCATCCGCTCACTTCTGACATCAGCCTTAAGTGGCCAGGCGAAGAAATGCAGCTTCAGTTACATTCATATACGCACCAGGAAAGAAAGTGTGTGGTTATGGATGACAACACTAGGATTTCAACCAAATATAAAATATATTGAAAATCCTATTGTTCACATCCTTGTATAGCTTAAATAAGCATTCTACACACAGATATAAAAAAAAAATTTTTGTGGTTCTTCTGTGGGTTTTTTGGTGATTTCAGAAGCCATTTCTATTTAATAAGATCCTTCTGTAGTCCTTTGTGGTATTTGAGTTGCTACACACAGTTTTTCCGCAATGGTTCTCCAGTGCTTCATAGGTATCTTTAGCTGCTATACAATGTCATTGCTTTGAAAAAAGGTTCTTTTGTCGTTATTTGTGGTATTTAAGCCTTTTGATGCATAAAGAACCTTTTAAGATTCTTAAGGGGTTCTCCAGTGGTTCATTTTGGTATCTTTTGCTGCTATATAGTGCCACTGCCATGAAAAAAAAGGTTCTTTTGTCGTTATTTGTGGTATTTGAGCCTTTTGGGGCATAAAGAACCTTTTAAGATTCTTAAGGGGTTCTCCAGTGGTTCATTTTGGTATCTTTTGCTGCAATATAGTGCCACTGCCATGAAAAGAAAAGGTTCTTTTGTCGTTATTTGTGGTATTTGAGCCTTTTGGGGCATAAAGAACCTTTTAAGATTCTTAAGGGGTTTTCCGGTGGTTCATTTTGGTAACTGTGAAGCAACACTTCCAATTCCAGCATCAGCATTCAAATAAAATTTGTTCTAATTTGCATTTTTTCGGAATGGTGCTAAATGGTGAACTGAATGGTGTAGAAAATGAAACTTTAGTAATGTTGGGTGTCCGACATTTCCAGGACTGGCACTCATTAGTCTTCTACACTGCATTTAAAACCAGTTGACCCTCTGCCTCGAGAAGTAGTACAACATTTGACTGGATCAATGATCAAACCAGTCTCTGTGGGGAAGATTAAAGGAGCTGGGACAGAGGGCATTCTAAGCATGTGCTGGATGAGAGAAGAGCGCTGTTCCTCTGTCCTATCATTTGTGCGAGCAATGGCTGCTTTGATGCTGTCAGCGCTGAGTGCTGATGGATGTCGAACCGCTCTACTCTGCTGAAATTGCTGCCGAAGGGAGGTCTTCCCCCTTAAGGAGCCTTTAGATATGTGCTAGCTGTCTTACCAAGGTTTAACTTAGCAGGATAGTGTGCACTCTTGAGTGTGCACTCTTGAGTGAGCTTGTTGTGCTTTAAAAACCTTCATTATCACCTTTGACCAGGGATGAGATGATCCCTTGTATGGAGGAGGCTGCATAGATGGAGTTTTTTTTTGACAGGTTTTATATGAAAAGGGACTCTTTTTTTATTTAAAGTATATGAACATTTTATAGTTTTTTTGCAAGAACATAATGGAATGTTTTATTTATTTGTTATTTAGGTTTTGAATCCAGTTTTAGAAAATAAATGGTTAAAAGTGAGAGAAAATACATTCAAGCCTTGTAAAAATGTACTGTTTGTTTATAGAAACCTAAGCTTTTGATAGAAATTTACTTTTCAGCTAATACTGCAACTATTTATTTATTGAACAAACATGTATAAATCTAAATAGTGTGCACAGTTCTGTGCAAAAGTTTTAGGCAGGTTTGAAAAATGCTGTTATTAAAATGTAAATAATGATTGCTAATTTATTTATTTTTATTCTTCAAACTGAATTATATTCTACAACGAATTTTGTAGATGTTGTATCATGAAGCAAATATACTAATGCTAGTGATTATCAATGTCACATTCTAGAAGCCCACTCATGAACTGAAACAGAAACATCTGTGTAGGTGGTTTAGCACAGCAACAAGACACAAGGTTTCAAAGCAGCCTGAGAATGTAAAATGTGCTTTACAAATTGTTTTGAAGTACAACGAAACGTCAACTCTGAGGATTGTAGATGCAGTTGACGGCCCATACACCCATCTACTGTCCAGAAAAGTCTGGACAGAATATTTATTAATATAATAATTGTTTGGAATTGCTCTCCTATAAGTACTTTCTTACTTATTCCAAATGAAAATTCCTTGATTATTTCAATCTCACTGTCGAAATAAAGGCCGCTAAATTCATAGACTTTTTATCTGTGGAAGCTAAGACTTTGTTTTTGTAACTCTTGACTACATTCACTCCGTTCTGAGAGTAGCATGTGTTTTCGCTTGTTTGCAGCTGTGGCTCCAGATTTCTCCAGCAGCTTGCTGAAACCACAGACTCTGGCTCGACAGGGTGGAGATGTGCTGATTGAGTGTAGGCCACGCATGTCTCCACGAGGAATGATCTCCTGGCGGAAAGGCAAGGAAGCTTTGCGAGAGACCCACAGGTGCGTTGCTTGAAACATATTCACAACACCAAAAAAGTATATTTTCAGGCCACTGTTTTTATTTAGCTTTTAGTTCGTTTATTATAGATTTATAATGAAATGAAAGTCATGAGTGAATAAGTCCAAGAGTTTACAAAATAATTTAAATTGTAAGTCAGCTAATAGAAATAAATCCAACATTTCCTGCAGTTTCCTGTTGACTGAAAAATATATTTAATTTATTTTTCTAAAGAACATGCAACAGATTTAGATTTATAGAATGTCTCTAAATAATTTGCATATTAAATGGTTATTTCTGATTATTATAACGTCATATTTCATGTTAAATTGTTGGAACATCTCTCAACATTATACATATTAAAACACATAATATTGGATAATCAAAATGTTTTTTACATTATTATTACTTAATTTCTTGAAATTTAGCAATTTGAGCATTTCATAACAATTTACAATTTGCATCTCTTTAAATTCTGTATATAAAGCATATTAAATGGGTGTTTTTATTACCGTAACTTCTCTGAATTGTACATATACATTGTTTTTTTTATTATTTCTTATTGTGTTTTATCAAATGGTTAGTTTAAATTTTTATAACAACTCTCGACATTTTGCAAATAAAAGGATCATTAGTATTACAAACAAAATTTAAAGCTGCTGTTTAAAATAGGCAATTTAAAGAATGAAAGCCACATCATAAAGTGTTATGTGGTGCTATGAATGAGTTTAAATATGTTTATGGTACTTTTGGAGCCAATAGTCTCATCACATATGTCAGAATTGCTAAAAAGAAGTACCTTATCAAAGTTAAATGTTGGTTTTCTCTGTGCCTCCTGGTGGCGCTATAACCAAGAGTGTATATTGTAGATATATTCAAACGTATATTATTAAAATAATTAGTAAATTTAGGACCAATCAGACATTGTATGGCTGAGTTATGATAACTTCCTCTTTATTGTGAAATGACGACTTTCAATGGCTTTTCGACAAAAAGCTTTACAGTTTAACATCTTCCATACCTTATGAGTTTGGAGGAGAACTGATACAGTCTCTAGGAGGAGTTTGTTAAAGTATGACAAGAAAAATATGTCTCTTTTTTAATTATTCTTGCAAAATAGACAATTTCCTGTCGAGTTTCATTCGCCTATGACAAACTGTTAGCACTCTGTAGGGTAGCACGCATTAGATGGTGCTATAGAACCATTTTGCCACACCCAGTTCTGACATATGTGCGGAGATCTGTGACTTTTTGAGCTCGTTTAGACCCTGAACAATGCACTGAAAGCCGCAAAACAGTAATATACTCTGGGCAAGTACAACAGGGTTTTACACTTCTTCAAAACCGTGGAGAGATAAGATATTTCCTTTCAAACGTCATCACATCAGTACGTTGAGGATGCAAATGAAAAGATTTGAAGCTCAGCATTGCGAGATGACACAGAGCTATACACCCAGCATGCGTCAGATTCCACACTCAGGTGACGGGATTCATCAAGCAGAATCTGAAAACGTTTCTAAACGCTCTTTCTCTCATACAGTTAATAATGCCCCCAGATCAAGGACTGGAGGCTCAATAGGGTTCTGGAATGCATGTAAGGCAGAGCATCCCTGAGATCTCATTAGCATACACTTGAGCTGAATCCATTCAGGAATTAAGCAGAATGGCACTGAGAGTAGCACTGAACTCTGGAGTCTGGAGCTGCTGTTAGAGATTCATTAGTGGCCATCACTGTCCATCAGCCTTGTGCTAACATCCACCCACAATCTGCTCTCATTAAACACTGCCCCAGTGCTGGAGATGGAGAGAAAGAACAGATGAGAGAAAGCCAGAGATCAGTCGTGTTGCAGCTTTCTTCTCTAATGATTATGTGGGTTGGAGAAATGTTTCTCTAATTTCTTTATGGCCGCATTTGTTATGTAGTGCTTGTTGGTAATCTGCTGACTGTACTGCCCTAAAATGACAGATTTAAATATTTTAAAGCTTTCGTACTTAAATAGGTGAAGACATTTAGTAGATATCTGTTCTTTTTCAAACAGAAGTGCTTGAAGTTGATGTAAATTACACATCGGTAGCAGCTTTAAATTACCTTTCAAATGTTATTTTTAAGATATAATAGCATTACTTTACAGCAAACTCTGGTGAAAGTGCAGCGTTTAACTAATTTACAAACTAAATACAGAAAAGATTTTATTGAAGTACATTTTATTTTAACTTTCTGTGATTTATTATTTTTTTTCTTTTTAGTCACAATTATTTTTTTATTACTTGATTTAGAGATCAATTTTTTTACTGGTATGTATTGGTACATTGGTGTTTCTCCACTGCCATATTTTGGATAGGAAGTGCCTTTTTCGGGAAGCAATGATTATTTTTTGTGATTTCACTTCTATAAAAATTGTTAGGGTGTATCTGACACTTGAGACTTCATTTTCTCATAATCTAATATGAATTAAGAAAAGGTGAACGATTCATCACTTTTATTAGTATTGACACCATTGTTAATCAGCATCTTAACCCTTAGAAGTGCGTGCCAGTCACAGCGGAAGTTTTGAATAAAGTAGTAAAGATGCAACCGTCATATTGTTTACTTTTGTTTTCATATTCAATGTATAGGTTTGAAAAGGTTATTAGCTTTGGTATTTTGGGGTTTTTATTGAACGATACAAGGGGTTAATACTTAATTTCCAAGGTAATTCGCATTAAAATGTGAGAAAATGCACGATGGTCTTTTAGTTTCATTTTACAGAAAAGAAGGGATAACCCTTGGGAGTACTGTACCTTTGAAATGGCTTATGTTTTTCAAAGTTTTGGCACAAAACAAAGCACAAAAAGTGCTTGAAACTGCGTATAAGGTTAAGGCGAGGTTTGTTTGAACATATTTGTTCCGAATTTCATTTGCCTATGTCTAACTGTTAGCGCACCCTAAACCCAAATGCCTTGGGTGGCGCTATAGAGCCATTTTTCAACTCTCACTTTTCAAAACCAATCAGACCTACATTTTCTCCAGTTCTGACGTTAGAAAATCATACATTTTTCAAGCGCGTTTTGACCTTCGAAAATTTGAAAAAAGCCACAAAACCATAATACTTTGTAACTTTCAATCAGGTAACTTTCAAATCTACAATTTCAATAAGGTATCTTAAACAAATAAAACCTCAATAGGCATTTTAAGTATGGAGAAGCCATTTCTAGCCTATTAACATCCACTTGATTTAAAAAAATGAGAAGTCACAGAGAAGTCCATGAAGCATCATATCATGAAAGATGTGAACATGCTTCCATTTCTAAAAATTCGGAACCTCTTGTATTCTCTGAAAGGAAGTGCTTGCTGTAGCGCTGAGCAGATCTGTTCTCCTTCAGACAGCAGCACAGCGAAAGGTCACTGTGTACATGAAGCACGTCTTCTGCTCTTCTTTTTAATCGTTTTCTTTTTTTTGGGCATAAAATAGTATATGGTACAGTGTACTAAACTAAAATGAGGAAACTATTTTTGGAAGTAAAATATCCATTATTTAGTTTTTAATTTATTTAATTCAACTCACATTGTGTTACTTTTAATAGTGGAGAAGTGTTTATAAAGCCCTACGTTACTGACACCAGTATGGATACAACATTGTGAATTCTTTTTTTTACTTGATTAAATCTTTTTCTATTTACGATGATTTGGTTTTACATTTCAAATTCTGTTTAGTTTTCTGTGAAACGTCCCGTTTGTAAATCAAGTCAATATTTAATACAATCTTTTAGTTATAGTTTGAACATATTTAAAGTAGTATGCAGGCGTGTTGTCACAACAGCTAATGTCTCACAAACATTCAAATGAAGTGCGCTCCCCTAAGACAACCGGTTGCCAGATTGTTGTTTTAGAAGAATATACAAATGATGGGACACACAATATTTAAATATTAAGAAGTATTTGTGGAAATTTCTTTCCTTTTTTAGTGTAGCTATCTAATCTGCTCTCACTGTACACCTCCTGTGTAGTAAATGGCAATTTGCACATAAGAGCACAATTAAATAATCTGTAAACCTATTTCAATATGTAAACCTAATCAAAAATAGAGTAAGATCCAATAACTTTTAAATGAAATTGTTGATAAAAAAAGAACATTTTTGTAATTATTAACTTTCCTTAAGTGAGTTGTGACATGAAATCTGAACGTGCTTTGAATAATTTTTGCAGTGATTGAATTGCTGTGTTTGCGCTTGATCCTGTAGAAGAATGGTCTGCAAGGCTTTCAGCTGAATTACTTTGTTGTCTAGAGTCTCTGTACTCGATAATGGCAGTCTCCGGATATCCAACATCACCAAACTAGATGCAGGTCTATACACGTGTGTGGCCAGGAACCAGTTTGGAGTAGCAAGCAGTGCTGGGACACTAGTGGTAAAAGGTATGTTGGCATTCAGTCTATCTTGGCATTCAAGCTGCACTGTTTGATTTAATAATGGGTTTCAGCATTAAAAGACTGTCTGCTGTAGATCTTCAGTTTTTTTCCTCACCGTTCGAGAAAAGCGAGCACTCCAGACTCTCTTGATGAACTGTGCTTGGGCTTAATGGGGAATTGATTTATTCTGAGAACATTAGAGATGCATGATATGTGTGGGAATAAGTGTGCTTGGTTTCATTAAGGTTTAAATCTATCTTTAAAAGCCTTTTCCTGCGCTCTGTGAATACTCCACCCGTTTGACAAGGTGAAGTGAACAATCCAGCGATTCTTTGAGAATTGCAGTTTAGTGGTCCCTTTTTTTTCTTTTTCAGTTTCTATAGAAACTCACTAATTTCCTCTTTTAGCATTTTCACTCAATTAGCTGATCGTTTGGGGTTAATTTGGAAACAGTTTAGGTAAAATTGCTCCATCAAATTTATTGTGTTTACAGTATTAAAAGCAGAACGGCACAGAGCATGCAGGGCATGAATAATTCAGCACAAGGGATGCCAGAGATTCTAATCAGTGATAAACATCAAGGAAATTAAGGCCGAACTGTTTTTTACAAATGTACAAATCTTCTTAAAAGTGTTGCTTTGATTCAACCTCTTCTGAGGAAAATGTATAAAAATGTTAGGATTCCTGTTCAAGCTTTTGCTCAAAGTTTACTTTGCAAAATGTCAATCTGAAATTTTAAAAGAGAATTTTTAATCAGGCTCACTTTTTCAAGTTAAATGTCCGTTTAGGCCACGTTAAGCTTCCTAAACAATTAGCTTTTCTCCTACCCCATTGCCTCTAAAACCAAGAGCTAGAGACAAGGATGAAATTATACCCATATGGACTGGGACACCCCTATCAACCTTATATATCTGAAGGATCAGCAAACCATATGAAAATTTGATGTGCCATAGGCCGTTGTTTTACCAATTTATTTGTAATTTACAACAACTGTTTACAAACATTTGACACAAAATAGAACATAAAACAATTGTTTTAGTCATTTTAGACTTTTATAAATTACACAATTTCATACATTTGTGGGTCTCTTTGGTTGCGGTGGCAGCCATCTTACTTTGTTTTGAAGTGTGCTTATAGAGATCCCTTCGAATGATACAGAGCCTCTAAAGGGCCATAATGAAGAGGGAAAAAACTGGGTTAGATTTTTTTGCATTACCTGCAAAACAAACACATTTCATTTTCTCACAAGATTGCATTCTTACATTTCATACATTTTAGCTTGTCAAGTAGGATACTGTGGAAATGCTGTTGAGCAACCGGTGAATGAAAGCATGTGCGTACAGATTCTCCAGACTTCTCTCTGTGCGAGAGAATGCAAATGTGTTTTGCAAAATAAAAAAAAATATATATATATCATGGCCCTTGGAGGGTTCCATAGAATGTAGGACCTTACACTAACTTCAACTTATGGCCGTACAGCCCTTCACCTTAAATAAACAAAATGGGACACCCCTTCACCTCACATTAATGCCTTAGTCAGTGTGGAACTTTTAAAATACAAATTACAAAAACAAACTTTCAAAAACTTTAACTCTCATTGGCCTTCAGTATTTGAACCTGATTTCATGTCTGAACATCTGGTTCTATTTTTCTGTGTTTTGTTCCGTTAGGAAATCACAAAAGCTTGCCCTGTGATTTGATTTCACAATATAGAGGGTTTTGCCAACAAAGAGATATTTTACATCAGGATTAAAATGGATATTATATTTATATTTATATAATACAATAATGTAATATCGAGTCGATTCCGTTCCTGTCTTTTAAATACACAGCTCATTTATTTGGTCAGATATTTAGATTTTTTAAAAACAATAGAAAGAAATGGTTATTTTTGGAGATATTTTAGCCAAAAAAAAAAGCATACAAACTTTTTCAAATACTTGGAAGATTTATTATAGTTTCAAATTAAATAATAAACATGTTTCTGTTAATATTTTACAAAAATGTAACTTCAGATGTCTTCTATTTAATGTCTACTGTGGCTGTGACTTTTGAACATACTGAATTGTATCAGTACACTGACACCTTGTGGCAATATTAGAGTTCATTCTACTTCCTCAAGTTGATCTAAGCTACTCCTCACTGTTTTTTCAGAGCCCACCGTCATCACGTCAAAAGCCACGCAGCTTGACGTGACGGTTGGAGAGAGTGTGGTGATTGCTTGTCAGGTTTCTAGGGACCCTTCCCTGGAAGTGAGGTTCACTTGGTTTTTCAATGAGCAGCTGATCAATTTTGGAAGCCAAGGAGGATATTTTGAAAAGGTTGGAGGGGTAAGCATCATTCCTGGAGTACTTGGAGGTTTCTTGATGATTTGAAAATGACATTTGAATACTTCAGAATGGTCTTGTCCGCAGGTATCCGCTGGTGACATTATGATTCGTAACATTCAGATGAGGCATGCAGGACGGTACACATGTGCCGTGCAGACTAAAGTCGACAGTGCTTCAATAGCAACAGATGTTGTGGTACGAGGTAATGTTTCTCGTAACAAATCTCCCACACACAATACAAAAAGGATCAAAAGTGATTCATCTGCTCAATTGCTTAACCATTAGGCATTTTTGCACGCACTGGGACGTGAGCCAATCACACAGGGTGTTTATGTAGGAATGACGCGACCCACCCATTGTTTGATTTTGATTTCAAAAACAATGGTTATTCATTTTAATATTTTGGGTTTTAAACGAAAAAAAAAAAAACCTTGGAAGTACAAGACCTGTGATATGGTTTGTATTTTTCAAAGTTATGGCACAACAAAAGCACAATGACACATAAGAAGTGCTTGGATCAAAGATTTAGGAGAGGTTTGCATGTTTTTTATACAATTTTCACATTGTTTCGAACTTGTCTTTGCTTTTTGGGGGATTTATGAGTTTTTTTATTGTGTCTCAACACTTGATTTTGTTATGAAACATAAAAACACATCCATTTTCCTTTTTTTGGTGTAAAAAAAATATCTAATTGAATAAATAAAAAATATTTAGAAAAAAAAGACTTTGGGGTTTTACTAAAAAAAATCAATAAGAGCAAATTGTAAAATTGTAAAAAAAAATTAAATTTAATAAAAAAAAAGCACTCAAAAAGGCTCAGACTTTTTTAAGCAACTTATTTATTTGTGATGCTGTTCTAATGCATTTTAATGCACAATTATTTGAGTTAACATCTAGGCTCAGAAAAGGAGAACATACATAAATTACTTGCATCATAAAAGAGCAGAATGCTTCAAATGATTGAGACAGACACCAAATAACCATTATTTCAACCAAGAACTGCACAACCTTGGGGTAACATCAGTAGAACAAAGCACCAGTCATGCTCTTATCAAATGTTGATATCTACCTAAAGCTCAAAACACAGCACAATCGACAAACCATCCTCAATGGAATGGAAAGTGCAAGTTCCTCTAACAAAAGCCCCAGTAACCATGGATGACAGTGTGTGGGCGTGTCTGGTGACAAGGGAAAGACAAAGGAAATAACTGTATGTAAATTAGAAGTGACGTCCAATAGGAGAGAAGTCATTCCTGTGATTCTGCACATCAATGGTTTCTATGTAAGCCTCATTGGCATCACTCACATCGTTGTAACATGCTACTAAATGAAAATAAACATTATAAACAAGGAATTTACCAAAAGCCTGCAATAGTCGTCCAATGGTGGTATTTCATTATATTGCATGAATCCTAAGCATTTCAGGACTGGGACTAAAGAATCAGTCCAACTTGACTTTACTGTGAGCAGATTTCCTTAAAATGCGAAATCATTTCTCCTCAGGTCCTCCAGACCCTCCAGTGGACATTAGAGTAAGTGAAGTGACGGAGACCACCTCTTTTGTGTCCTGGAGTCCGGGGGCTGATAACTACAGTCCTGTACTTTCTTACAACATCCAAATTCGAAGTCCTTTTTCTCTAGGATGGCAGGCTGCAAAAACAGGCAAGAACCCTTTTTTTGCATGGATTACAAGTGCAGAGTATAAACAGATTTGCAAATGTTTCTTCAGACTTTACTGTGGTGACAGCCAGGACATAGTTTGATTTGTATTAGGGCATTTAATATCATCCATCTACAAGGGGGCAGCGCTAAGATAACGTTAATGACAAAGACTTCTCTTTTACTCTAATTGGGACTTTTCAGACATTACTTGAAACTCCAGGGATCCCAAAAGCTCAATCCACATAGAACAGTGTCTTCTACCATGCTTTCTTTTTGTTTTTCACACACTGTTGAGTTGTATTGTGTGCATCACTTAGTCGTGTCATGTTTATGTGGTTCACGGTCCATTTCAGAAATTTTGATTGTTTTATCTAATGATTGTGTGTCATCTGATGCACCTCAGTGCCTGAAACATTGGGCGGAAAGCAGCTGTCTACTCGTGTGGTTGAGCTGAGCTCATGGGTCGAGTATGAGTTCAGAGTACTCGCCACTAACTCGATAGGAACTGGAGAGCCCAGCAAGCCCTCACAAAAGATCAGGACCAAAGACACATGTACGTATCAACACTTGTTTGCATTTACCTCTACAACAGGGGCCTCAAACTCAAACAGAGATTTCATTAGATAGCTCAAACCACAACTACAGGCTAAATTGTTAAATAAACAGCACTTTTTTTGTAAACAAAACTCAACGAGTAACAATTTTGATCTGTAATTACTTAAAAAGTTGGGTTTCTCAACACAAATCAGTTCAACCGATTTGAGTTGAGATGCTGCATCGGTTTGCAGCATCTGTGTTAAAGTGTATACTTTAAGTCCTTGATTTTATCTACATAATGTATATTTTGGTAATAAAAACCTATTTTCAAAAAGTTTGACTTTACTTTTGACTGAACAAGCTCTGGGGCTCAGCATCATGTGATCGATTCTTCAGTGTTCTTTATTTCTATTGCACTTATATATAGAGAGCTGTAAATCAGGCCTAAAAATGTTGCCTGACCCAAGCCAGACTTTGTTTTTGAGACCAAACACAACCCGAACCCATTCAAATGAACTGTACCGCGGGCAAAGAACCACTCCGCCAAGTGCCTGTAATACAGTGGAAACCAGAGATGAAAGATGATTATCCCATTTATGCAATGGTCACCTGTCAACGTAAAGTTATTAATAATATCTGGCTGAATACACAACTGAACCGATGAAAGCAGCAGGTGTCGTGTCGTTTATTTGCAACTCTCTGACTGAAAAATCATTCCATGTGCAAGATGCTTCACTGTTGAGACGGAGCTGCAAGGCCAAATGAGTAAGAAACCTAAATAAATGGGATGCATAATTATTAGGTAATGTAATCTATTCAATTTTTCAATGAAACCATAAATAATCTGTACCTCATCTATAAATAATTATGTTTAAATGGCCTAGAAATATGAACTATTTATCTAAAAACTGGATCCTAATAAGATTATTTGAGTAACCTTTTACATTGTTTGTGTAACAATGTTGGTGAGCAGAACGTTTTCAACAAGGTATTGTTAAGGATGGACTAATACTGGGCAATTTCTGCAGTTAGTAATTAATTGAATATGTTTTAAGTAATTGAACAATGAATACGTAGTTGAATTTTGTGGCATTTGAAATTTGAATTGTGTGGGAATTTTTTTTTCTTTTTAATTTGAATTTTGTGGAAAGTTTCTTTAAATTTGAATTTTTTAGGTTTTTTTTTTTTTTGAATTTTGAAATTTATTTTCTCAGAAGCGTGTGACTGCAAACTTAGTGTTTCTCATTTATGGCATTTCTATTGACTGTCTATTTTCTAAACTCTGCAGTGCCAAGGACGACCCCAGCGAGAGTCAGCGGAGGAGGTGGTAGCCGCTCTGAGCTTGTCATCACTTGGGAGGTAACAAAGCAAGCTCTGTCTTTTTATTATCAATTGCAGACAATCAAATCTTTGATGTCCAAATCTTTTCTAGCTCAAATAAAACTTTTGTTTTAAAAGACCATCCATTTAGAAAAAATGAATAAATCATTGATGGATTAGTATAAAATTTCAGTATTTGTATGATTCAGAGAGATAAAATAGAAGTATGTTCATGTACTGTGATGAAGGCTGTGGTGTATAGCGAGAGGAGTGACATCATCAGGTTTTTGTGTCCAAGGTTGCTAGTAAAACAGAGCGACTCCTACTGCGAGAAACATAAACTGCAACCAAATTATGGTAGGTTTTGTTATTCTTTTTTATTAGTCATAGTTTATTTTGTTATTTTCAATGGCATCAATGGACAAAGGTAAACATTCGGAATAAATAGCTACCATGAGAAACTAGCGTATTTTTCGCCGTATAAGACACACTTTTTCTTCCCCAAAACTGAGGGGGAAAAGTTGGTGCGTCTTATACGGCGAATGCAGAGCACCGCGTAGAGGAGGGCGGTCACGGCCGTAGGAGAGGTGTAAGAGAGCCCGCGGCTTCGGCCTAGCTCCGGTTATGGTAAAAATATACCTTCTCAGTTGATAATAAACACTGGAGACTGTTTGAGAGAGAACACAGCAAATGCAGCTATTTATTGTAAAGATTTAGCAGTCTCAACATATTTCCTACACACGTGTTATCTGCATTGGAAGAAGAACCTCGAGCCTCCTCAAGGGGCGGGACTGAAGTATGACGTGTGCTCTTAAAAGTTTCTTTTTACATTTCAAAGTTTTAAAAGTTTCAAAAAGTTTCAAAATTACATTTCTCTAAATGACCACTAGATGGTAGTATTATAAAGGAAAATTCCCATCACACTCCGGAGCCGTCTGCCATATTTGTACACCCGGCGGTGCACGCTGACGCACATCTCTGCTCGTCGATCCTACCATAGCGCGTAGGACTCCGTGAAGGAGGACATTGTTATAAAATCATTTAAGAAATGTGGCATTAGTGATGCCTTGGATGGAACAGAAGACAACATCTTATTTGACACCAGTGAGGAAGAAAGTGATGACAATGACTGCGTAGATATGTCCTTCCTCATTTCTGATAGCAGTGACGAAGAGGAATTATTGGGGTTCGAATAAAAACATTACAGCCTTTTTTTGTAACTTTTACTGTTTACTGACTGTTCATGTTTGGCATATAATTGTTCTTAAACTGCTGTTAACTTTTACACAGTTGATATAAAATATTTTACTACAGTATTTGGTTCAGAATCTTTTTTTTCTAGATCTTCCACATTTAAAATTGGGTGCGTCTTATATTGCGAAAAATATGGTAAATACAACTAGCAAACAGCATAGTTTAGCTACATTGAAAGAAATCAATGATATTGACCCATATGAAATACCAAATCATGAATAGTTACGTATATACCGTTAATTACCTTGCTTTGAAATAAGCGCATACAGGTTGCACAGCAGTTGAAAGGCTTTAAATCACTCACCTCTACCCCCGATCTAACCTCATATCCATTCGGATTGGGCAACACTTCATACAAATTCCTTCTCCTGTGTGTTTGTAGCCAGTACCTGAAGAACTTCAGTGTGGTCCAGGGTTTGGTTACGTGGTCGCTTTCCGTCCTCTTGTTGGTCAAAACTGGATGCAAGCAGCTGTAACATCGGCTGATGCTTCACGATACATCTTCAAGAACGACAGCATCCCTCCTTTTACTCCATTTCATGTTAAAGTGGGAGTTTACAATAACAAAGGAGAGGGTCCGTTTGGGCTCGTCACCACAATATATTCAGCAGAGGAAGGTAAAGCAACTTGTATTAGGAACGTTAACAATTGTTGTTTTTACTTAGAAAGTAAAGTATACAGTTTAATTCCATACGCAGGGAATTGTCTGATTTCTTGGCCATTTTTCAGAAAATGTGAATTATACATTCTTTTTTCAAATCATGGTTGGTTGTTGGGTGAAGACAATATTGTACAGCATTGCCAATAAATCCAAAATTTAGCCTGTACAATACACTGTACAATACATATACCGCAAACCACCCTTTCATTATTTAGTCACCGGGTCACTTTTTTTGTTTTATCCTAAACTTTAATATTTGCTTCGAGTAATAATCATACATTTTATTCCTGTCACCTTTCTTACACCCTAGGAAACTTAAAAACAGAAATATTTTCAAGCAGATAAAACAGAAACAGTGATGTAGTTTAATTTAAAAGCTACCTAAAGCCAATGGCTTCAAGTTGGCATTGAGAGCAGGTGCGACACATGAACATGACTTTCTCATGTGCTGATGTAGGTGTGGAAAACAGTCGAAAGTATGGACGTGTGTTTTGAAATCAGGCCAAATATAGTTTCTGTACACACCGGAGCATGTGCCAATCACAGTGGCTGTTTTGAATTAAGAAGGAATGATACAACCCACCAATTGTTTTTTTTTTGTATGTTTTTTTTTTTTTTACAAATACAATGTTAGGTTTCAAAAAAGGTTAATATTTTTGGTTTTAAATGAACATTGTAAGCGTTATGACACATGATAATTCAGATTAAAATGTGAGGAAAATCAGCAACCATCTTTCAGTTTCATTTTAAAGACCCCAAATTGTTGCCATCAGTGCCATCTAGTGCTGAAAAGAAGGGATATCGCTTGGAAGTACAAAACCTGTGATATGGCTTGTGCCACAAAAAACTGTGTATAAGGTTTATGTTTTTTTTTCGATGTCTGCTTTTTGGGGATTTGTGAATTTTTATTTTGAACACTTTTAAAGCATAAAATCAGTACAAAAATGACAATTGTATTTTTTGTACAATTTCAGATTTGTTTTTGATTATTGTGCAATGTAACGAAAAAATATTTGTAAAAAAAAAAGATGGTGGGGATGTACTAAAAAAATGATATCAAGCATTGCCACAAAAAACTGTTTTTTATTAATTAACCAGAGCAAATTGTAAAGTAGTAAAATAATAAGGCAGCAGATTTTAGGTTAATGATGCTAAATGTTAATAGAAGTGTATTGTATTCAATCCTATGGTCGGTAACCAGTGTAGGTCAAATAAAGCAGTGTGATGTGGTCGTATAATTAGCTGCATTCCGTATCAGTCGGTTCATGCAGGGATTTCGAAGGGAACCCATATTTAAATTGTGTTGCAGGAAGCAATACGTGACTAGTGCGTTGATGCCAATGGCTGTGGTTTGGTGATGAACGGAGATTATGTTTCTTTCTAATGTAGAAAAAGTAGTAACAGAATGGGTTGCAGATTCAAGTGCTGGAGATTGGTCAATAATGAGCCGTTGGTGCTGGTGTTTGGTTTTGACCACAGAGCCAAGCCGTGCACCAAGTCGCATCCGTGCCAAGAGCCTGTCGGCCTCAGAAGTAGAAGTGAGCTGGAAGCCTTTACCGTGGAGCACCAGCAGGACGCGCATTATGGGCTATGAGGTAAGGACAACCCGGTACAAACAAGCTTTAGCGTTATAGCTGTATATGCTCGTGATATTCAATGACTTCGCATCATATTTAGAGAGAAACATGATCTTTTGCTTGGGTAAAAAAATGTATGTATCTCATTTTCAGATGAGATATTGGGGCAAAAATGACAGACCGGACTCAGCAAGTGTGATGAGGACCGTAGGAAACCGAACATCTACCATCATTCGGGGTCTAGATTCCAGCAGTACTTACTTCATCAAACTCAAAGCTTATAACAGTGCTGGTGTTGGACCGGATAGTGCTGTGGTCAATGTCACCACTAAGAGGCCCCGTAAGTGTCACATCTTCAGTGACTGCTGCACAACAACAAAATTATCCTAAATCTTGTGAAATACATTCCCTGGCGTGCATCGCTAAGAAACAGCGTCACTATGTGCCTCGATGAACTCAGCACAGCAAGAGTTTGTTTCCAAAATGCCATAACCCCATTTTGATGAATTTGAGTAACATTTTATGTTCCAAACTTTTATATTTTAAAATATGTTTTTCTCCAAAATGCAAAAACTCCATAACCCTATTTTCTTTTACAAAATGCTAAAAATCCATATAAGCAATATAAATCTTTAAAATATAATTACAAACAACATCTATATTGACTCAAGCGGCTGGTTCCACAATAGATCGGTAAAACAGTGTCAGAACCCACATGCAAATATTGGACTGGCTGCCCCCAACCACAGAGTTATCTGTTGCCCGATCAAGTAAGTCCTTTGCCTCCCGGTGACGTCTCCACTGGACTTTATTCACATGGACTTTATCAGCTGGAAAGTGCCAGATTCTGTCCATCTTCATGGAATGATTATAAACGATTCAAGCCGGCATTTTTCCACCTCCTTAGCCTCTCATCTTTATCTTACAATTGTTCTCAAATTCTTGTTTATAATGACAAAATACGTTATATATAACAAGCTGAGAGGGGCGAGTCAGACTCAAGGTGGAGCTCTGAAATACGAAGTGGCCTCATATTAGCCTCCATGTTTCTTTACAGACTGTGATGAGGACAGGTTTCTCAATAATTATTGTAGTAAACGATCATTGTTTCCTACAACTACACGTCAGTCTTACCTGACACAGATCTATAAATGTCAGATATCTGTGTCAGATTTGCAGATTTGTTGGAATGTACTAATATCACATATGTTACTTTATGATTCACATTGGGACATTTTTGTATTGTGATATTCTGCAGCCTTGCTCTCAATTCTTTGCAGAAATTTGTCTTTTTTTTGCCCAAACTTATAATACTCTTCAGATGCAATAATCAGCTCTTTGAACGTGTGTTCTCCAGCTCCCAGTCAGTCTCCTGTCAAAGTCATGTGGAACACCACAGACTCCAAACTCATCCTCAAGTGGGATCATGTCAAGGCTCTGGAGAACGAGTCTGAGGTTATGGGCTATAAGGTAGAGTATGCACTGACACACATCCCCACCTCTCATCCGATACCTCACATTTCACTAAAGTATTGTTGGTCATCCAGTGTAATACCTCAGTTTATTTTTTTCCATGTAAAGTGCTGCACTAACAGGTGTTTTTTTCATAAATGCAATGGTTTCCAGGGTGGATATGTCTACCAGCCTATAGAGTGCTCTCTGCTGCCCTGGTTCATTGAGTTTTATGCAGTGGTCAGTTGTTGTAACTGAAAGTAAATTTTCCCTGAATCCAAGATGGCCGCCACAGAGAGACGCTTGTAACCCACTGCATTGCTTATCCTGTCAATCACTCTATTCCAAAAGAACCTTAGAGGTTATTTTGTAAATCACAAGTGCAGCAAAGATTAGAGAAACCTGTAGATTTGTACCAAAATTTCCCAGTGGTGAAGAGTATAGTGACAACAGTGATTATGAGTGGCTGCCGGAGAAGAATAAGAGCTGAGAATGATGATGAAGCACAGGAAAAGGGTGGAGATGGAGGTCAGTATAAAGAGGGAGCTGTGGAATATGTGCATATTGTACCAAAACAATGACATTGATGGAGACTTATGAAGATCTTTTGGATTTCTTTAGGCATCTCATTGATGATATAGTGCACAACACCATCATGTTTGTTTTATTATTCCGACCTAAACGATAAGTATACGCAACGTGAAAACGTGTTGACTTTTTTTTTCAAAGCATAAAAATAATTATTTGTCATTTATTTACCATAACAATTTAGTTCTTATTGATATTAGCTTGGAAATAATTTATGGTAAATGCTCATGCGCATGTAATCCTATTTTTGAAAGAAAAAAATCCTAATTTGAATCGTTTTTCAAACCCTAAGAAGAATAAAAACACCACAGTGCTTCATAATTTATGCATCAGAGCAGCCAAACCGGCAACCAGTGTGAGGTTGAGAAAGATTTAATGTGAAGGTGTCATGGCAAGATTGAAAGACACATCAATCTGAATACCCTTTGAAATCAGAAGATGTCCAGCAGTGCCATCAGCTGAGAACTGGCAGAAACCAGTGGGAACCAGGTACACTCTACTCTCTGGAAAAATCTGGCCAGAACTCATATTCATGTTGCAGGAGAATAAATAGTAGAAGGTGCTCCCGGAGCCAAAATTTAATGGCTGGTCCATGCAATGGCTAAAGAGCGGTATAATAATAAGTGTTTGCAGGCTATAGTGAAGCATGGTGGAAACGTGTTGAACGGTTGGGGCTAGATTTCAGCAAATTGAGTTGGAGACCTGTTATGGAAGATGTTTTGGAGCGACCTACCAACCGACTTCCTCCAAAATCTAATAACACGTGTAGCTAGAAGAATTGCTGTTGCTTTGAATGCAAATGTCTTTCTAAATATTGTTTTTCTTTTGATGCATTCACTGCATTTGTGAAATTATTGTCTATTTATATTATTATTATTATTATTATTATTATTATTATTATTATTATTATTATTATTTCACTCCTGCCTAAAACATCAGTATAGGATGTGTTTCTATCTAGAGTTAATCTGAGAACTGAATGGACTTTATTGATGAACATGGTCAATGCTTGATTGTCTACAGGTCACGTTTCCTCATATATTGGAGTCCTCAGACACGCGTATGCTGTAATTGAAAGCCTTCCATGTTTTCCATGCTATTTTGAAGGTGATGTACAAGCAGAGCAGACAAAGTCGGCCCAGTGTGGTGGAGACAAACAGCACATCTCTAGAGCTCTCGCTGCCTGTGGAGGAGGATTATGTCATCCAGATTAAACCAGTCAGTGAAGGTGGAGAGGGGAGCAGCAGCAAACAGATCACCATCCCCAGGATAGCAGGTCTGGAGTTACTGCCTTGAAACAACCATGTTTTCTGAAAAGATAAAGCTAAAACGACTGAAATCCAGATTTAACTGAAAGTTATTAATATTTACACTAACAGTCCAAATGTGTCGTAAACTCCTCTACAAACTCAGGGTTCTCTAAAACCATCTACGATTGATGCTCCTGGAAGTTGTACATTTGATAACATTATAGATGTCTAGAGTGTGAATAGTCTGACGATTTTTAAATATAAGAATTTTTTTTATTTCACAGTAACGATATCTTTTGGGAAATAGTTTTTTTTACAAAGGTAGTTCTTACAGATAATGTACATAATAAATAAACGTGAATATTTAAGAAAAGGACTTGATCTTATTTGATTGATATTTTGTATTCCACTTTTGACCTTACCTCAATAAACGACGAGTTCCTCCTCCTGCTCGGGGTTTTCTTTGGAGGCCTCCTCGTCTGTTCATTTCTCCTTTTCCATGTTTGTACAACGCTGCACATGTGTTGACCACGCCCACTTATTTACATTTTATCGTATACACCAAATAAAAACATATTTTACGGTATGCATTTCATTCCGCGGTAACTATATATACCGTCATACCACGCAGCCCTAGGTCAAACTGATTTAAGTTGTTTCCCTAAAGAATAAAAAACATTTGTATGATTTCAAAGTCTAACTTTTGTCATGTACACAGTAAAATCCTAAAAGTTAAATGAACTCTACTCAGAGTGTACTCCATATAGACCGACTCTATCTATTTTCTTCATTTTTTTTCCAAATCTGCACAGGAAAATACAAATGAACTATTCAGAGAGAAAGCAAATGCACTCCGAAAAGAGTTAAAATAAACTGTTGAGATGATGATGAACAGTTATGATTGGCAAACCGAGAGAAACATTTTACAAAAACAAAAGAAAAAAGATGGAATTTTCATTCACAGATTTGGACTCTTTTTTCAGTCGTAGAGTAGAGTAGAGTTCAGAGTAGAGTTAATTTAATTCTTGAGATTTTTCAGTGTAGAGTGTAAATTTACAGCCCCATTTTGAATTATTATTATTATTTTGACATTATTTGTCCAAAGAATTAACAAACAGTGCAAACCCCCACAGTCAATATTATAATTATTGTTAACCCCTATTATTGTTCTACTTTGGCTTTAAAACAAACCACTGTAGTCCAATGCCTCTCTTATTTAACCGTATTTGCCTGATTAACCTAAATTGCACTTTACATGGCTCCACATATTGTGTTTCGTCTACGTGTTCTAAGACAGATGCTAGTAAATTATTATAAACAAAATAAGACCTTTCCCACAAATGCAGCAACCTTTTTTCTTTTGATATTTGGCGCCAGATTATCAGGAAGTGGCGATTTTGTTCTCTTGGACACGTTGGATGGAAATGGTGCTTTATTCCCAAATACTTAATGTGATATTCCATTTTTGCGCATGATTTTAATTCACATCTTAGGTTGGAAACATGGCTAATGAAAACAGTCACTAGTGCCCTGCACCTGAGAACACTGTAAGTCTTCAGGAGACACAGCTCCAAGCCAGAATGAAGTTTCTTAAAGACAGCCGAGAGCATTTTTTAGTCATATCGTTTTGGTTAGGGGAAGAAGGGAGAGGCATTTAACTGCAAGAACACTGTTCCCACTGTGAGACATGGTGGTGGGAGAAGGATGCTGTGGGGATGTTTCTGTATACTTTCCGTGACTATAAGATAGAGAACCTCAAACCATCTACAAGAAAATGTGCTTTTGGTTGACATTTTGTCTTCCAGCATGTTAACAACCCAAAGCATACCTCACTCCAGGTGAAGAAATACGTTCAAACGAGCAGAAAGTGTGTGAACTTGATCGTCTTACACAAAGCCCAGACTTGAATGCAAGAGAAAATCTGTGCATCGCACTGAACTCCAGAGTTTGTGCCAAAAACCAAAAAATCTAGAGGATCTTGAGAGATCTGCTGTGGAAGAATGGACTGCTGTTCCTCAGCAAAGGGGAATAATATCGGTAATCGGTAATATCGGTATTCTTTTTAATCATTTTATTTCTTCTCGGGTGATAATTACTACAATATTCCTAGATAAACTTTTACGTTTAATAAATGTTGTCACTTTCTGTTTAGTTTTATTTATTTGCATGAAACGTTTTAAAGATGCTTACCGAAGCACTAAAAAGATTTATTTAAAACATTAATCAAATCCATGATGAAAACTACTGCTAAAAGGCAAGGCATGCTTTAACTTTAGTCATGTTTTTTTCTGTTGCAGTTGCACACGCGATGGGATTTTCCCCAGAGAGAAAAGCACCAACAGCAGTTATAACCCTAGCGCTTTTCTGTACGCTCAGGACTTTGTTATGACGGATAAACTGAAACCGTGCAGACAATGACATGTGGATGTCTTTCTCCAGCAAGACTGAGAAGGTGTTTACCGCTGTCTTTCAAAAGGAGGATTCTTGCCATCCTGCTTCAGACTGCTGGCACCAAAGCTGTCGCAAAAGTGGAGTACAACCTTTTCAATTAACACTTCAAAAACCCAAGGACATCTGCACCGCCAAGATGAATCCTGCATCTGTGGAGAGTCAAACTAAAGCCTTTTCGTGGCTTGAACTCGTATAAAGCACAAACATGAGCTGTTCTCAAGTCAGACAGAGTTTACGGTCCCCCTGTCTTTCTGAATGAGGAAGCTATAGTGCTGCTGGCCTTACTTCCAGCATAGTCTCCAGCTCCTGTTTCCTTCAGTTCTTTGTTTGCTAGTGTGCGCCTCTTAAAGAGAAACAGTGCGAGAAATATCCTCAGGAACAGAACAGCCTTAAATATTCGTCATCTTTGTTTTAAATGTCTGTTCACTCCATTAATTATCCATAATGTGTTGCCTGTAACTAGCCAATTTTACAGTGAGGTGTGTTCCTTGGGTGTAATCTTTGAAAGAACTTTCATTTCAAGCTCTTTGGCATGAACTGACTCTATTGTGGCTTGAATTATTGTGTTTAAATGGGCGGTCTGCTTTTAATAAATAACGGAACACAAGGACTGTTCTGAAGGTATTTATGAGTTAGACAACGTCATTTCTTCAGGGTAATAAGTGAACAAATGTGACTCAATCAACCCGACTATCTCGGAATTATTTTTCCCCTTTAAAGGGCTAAGAAATATATGAGAACTGGAGAATTTTGGACCTGCGTTTGCATTTGTCTGGTTGTTGTGGTTCCAATTCGGGGGGACTTATTCCATTTTTTTATGTTCTCAAACAGATTAGACCTGAAACAGGTGGGTCTCATGGACCTTTAAGTATGTTTGTCTAGTTACTGCAAAACATCCCATCATTGGTCCACTGGGTTCGTTTCACCCACAACCTCTTCCATTGTCAGGCCTTAAATCCACGATGGGTTTAAATCTGTCCAATAGAAAGAATCTATTTCCCTGGTTGATTCACTGAACTGAGGCATACCTCAGGCTCTATTTTAGGTCCTATTCTATAGTATGTCATCAAAGTGGTTTGGGATTATCCAGCTGTGTTCCCAAAGAGCAGTCTCCTGCCTCCAAAAGCAAGACGACATGACTGCACATATTTCTTCTCGTCTACGTGTTCCAAGACTCAAGTAAGTTATTATAAACGAAAAATGCCTTCTCCTAATGCAGAAACTTCCATTTTTATTTTGATATTTGGCGATTTTTAGTGTCTTGGACTTGTTGTCTCAAATATTTAATGTGATATTCCAGTCTTCCGTGTATATTTAATTCACATCTTTGAATAGAAACATGTAAAAATATTTTCATTTTAAACTTCTTAGACCGTGTCAGTTATGTCAAGTGTGATATGAGGGACTGAACAGTCAAGGCCAGGAATGCTAACTTCCCAAAATAAATATTTTAATAAACGAAGCCAAATTGGTCATTACTCCAGTATTGCAACACATGCATTGGCTACCCCAAAAATTTCGAATTTAATTCAAAGTGCACTTACGCACATGTGTGTGTATCCATAAACTAACTCCCTCTTATCTCACTGAACCCATCTCTATTCATACCCTTGTCTGGTTCCTTAGATCTGATGCATCACAGTCCCACGTCATACCCAAACCGTCTGGATCATCGTGCTTTTAGCTCAGCTGTCCTGGTCCTTTGGAATAAGCCGCTTCCAGATGTAGGGAATAGTCCTGATTTGTACTTGATAGTCCTTACCCTATTTTACCCCTTGATTTTACCTACCCTGCTCTATTACTGTTGTTTTTCTACTGTTTCTGATGTTTTTACTGTTATGTTACATTTTGTACGGTGACCTTGAGTGGCAAGAAAGGCACCTCCAAATAAAATGAATTATTATTATTATTCAAACCAAACCAAGTTTTACCAAACAAGAAGACTTAAATACAAATAGGATTTTACAAAACAACGATCCCAACGAATTACATTGAAAAGCATTCTAAAATATATTGGACAATAAATAACAATATTTAAAATAACAAATATAAAATTGAACTGAATCCTAGCTTATTAACTAAATTTATTTAAATAAATTACGGACCAAAAATAAATTAGCCCAACGGAACAAAGATAAAGCATTGGTTCCTGCGGGACTCTTTTAGCGGATGGACACTAACGTCGCAGCAAACACCGCCAGTAGCAAGAGATTCTCTGCTCATCGTCCGTAAGTGACATGATGCTGTTCCAGTGTTGTCTAGTTACAATAGTGGAGCTCAACAGTTAGGAACCGCACAGTTTGGGGTTAGGGGTAAGTGTTATATATTTAAACACTAGAGGACGCTGTTTGACAACGCTTGGAGCCTAGATGTGCGGCCCTAACTGTTGAAATCCAAAATTGCAGCACTCTGGTGTTTTGTTTTGTGGGTTGATTGTTTGGGGCAATGGACAGGGTGATGTAGCTTAACTGACTGAACATGTTTTTATTGCTTAAACTAACTGAACAGGTGAATAGTGTTCCAGTTTTGATTAATAAGGAAAGTGAGATTATCCCTAGACACGTGTGCGCTTGAGTGCATCATCATGCTCTGTCCGATTAGCTCATGCGCCGATTATTTGAACTATGCACTGTATTGTGGAGTTAAAGTTTGGGATCACAGTCTGTTCAAAACGTGCTCTTCAACTAAGTATATAGGGCCTTCACACCGGCTATTTTGAATTAAGTATGAATGACGTGACCCCCCCCCCCCCATTCTTTAATTTTATATTAGTACTATAACATGAAAACCATCTCATGCCCTGTCTCTAGGGTCTCTTCCATTTATGTTATTTATACCAAGACTGCATAAATTTTGCGCATCTTTATAACCACATTATTCTAAACCATCTTTTGCAGCCCGTCAGACTTTAGGCTCACTTGCTAACACTTGGTAACATAATCTGATGAGATAGAGGATCTTCCTCTGTTCTTCAACTGGTTTTTACAATGACTGTTCTTTAATCACGAAAAAAACAAATGTGAACCACTTGGATTAATCATCTTTATTTCGAACACTGTACAGCAAACACACAAAACCAAGCAGAAAGGGTAGCACTGTAAACCATCTCTGGGAATCGATATTTTAAATGGGAAGTGTTAAAATTTTTAACGCAACATCGTCAGCAAAGCCGATGGGATTTGCTCATAATGAGACACAACTCTTGTTGAATGGCTTGGTGCTGTAGCTGATTTCAGCCACTGGATGGCACTGTTTGCTCATGCGCATAGACATACTGTAACCTCTTTAAAAATCGACTGGCTGTTGTAATTTTCACATAGTGTGTGTTACTGGACATGATCTATATCAGGAAAGGTCTTTAAGTTAAATTAAATTCATGTTTTATTTGGAAATGCACACATATCCAAACTCATTCATCCATTCAATACAACACTGGTCCTGTCTCATCCAGGACTTCTACTGCGTTCACAGAGGAAAGTTTGAACAGAGAATCTTGGCTCAAGGGTAACGTGTCACTAAAACAATCAGGCTCTTGACATTTACACATGAAACGGTCTCATATCTGAAAGATCTTTTACACATTTTGAAATGATTAGTTCGTGGGCACATGAAATTAAATCACAGAAGGAGAATTGATAAATTTGTTTCAACATAACTGATTTTCTCTAAACGTGCCGACAGCATCGCTCTTCTTTGGAATTGAAAAAATATTTTGTTCACAGCTTAGGGACACATGAACACGAAAAAAATAAGCATTCACCAAGCAGTATCGTGCAGGCCATACGTGGAGATATTTAAATCTAGCTGAACTCTAATGGTTTTCTAAAGTTTAGATCGACACTAAGTTGACATAAGCCCCATGATATAAATGTACAATTTTTAAGAATAATCCATGTCTGAAAAATTCCATGTAGTTTGTAAAAATCCCAATTGGTGTCACAATACTTCCATAACTTCAATCATGGTTGTGTAATTATGTAGCATCTATTACTGCAGTCATTGGTCAATCTCGACCCTACCAAACCAAACAATGGCCATTTTGCAACCTGTACTTGAAAAAGTAGAACATGTTTATTTCATAAAATGAACAGTTGAAGACAAAATTATCCCCCCTGTGAAATTGCACCTTTTTTTGATTACTTCCGAAGTTTTCATAAATGTAAACCTTTTTAGGGCTCAAGCACCGAAGTTTAGAATTGCTCGAAGTACATTTTTTTTTGCAGCCTTCTGCAAATTTTTGAAGGAAACGGCACCTAATTTTGCACACGTCAGAACTTGGATGAATAAAAATGGGTGTGGCATATTGGCTCTATAGCCACCGAATGCGTTTCAGCCTATAGTGTGTTTGTACTGCAAGACTGTTTGAAGTAAATGGTTGAAATTTGGAAACCTCATGTAAGGGATAAAAACCTACAAAAGTCAATCATTTAAATTGCCTTGTAAAATTTTGTAAGATTCCATGCCTTATATTTAAATAACTCCTCCTTGTATTTGATCACTATTAAACTCTCTCATCTGAAGGACTCTGCAACTGCGAAGCTTTTTTGAATTCGTTGAACAGTGCTTGGCGGACTGCTGAATTTCGATGTTTCGCCATGAAGCAGGAAGTTGTTAATAACTCGGCTATTCGATTTCAGATCGGGATGAAACTTGCCACGTGTGCTATGATCCCATGCCTGAAAAATCTATATAGCAACCTGTATATTATTTAGCCCCCATTTTTTTAGTTTACCCAGCTCTCCCGGGGACACATCTCATAACAGGTATTAGTTGGAGTGCAACAAATTGCCTAAAGGGTACTCGAGTCCTTTGATCGCTGCTTGCAGCTTTAGTTATATTTCTGATTCTAATGTCTCTAATACAAATAGAAAAGAGCAGGAGCTTCAATTATTCGGCCTCTAATGTTCATATTCAATAGTGAATCACTTGATAACAGCCTTTTTGTTTGCTGTAGTTCTCAACAAGCACATCTTTCAAGCTTTTCCAGATTTCCTCCAGGTCTTCAGGACTTTAGTGTGTCCCTCAGATTTTCTCTTGCATTAAAGCCTTTGGGGTCGTCTTTCATAATTGTTCTTTTTCATGTTTCCTTCAACCCTAATGTGATTCCCAGTATCAAACACACTGAAACATCCCCACAGTATTATACTCCCACCACCATGTTTCCCAGGTTCAATGCCTTAATCCCTTTGGTCTCCAAAAACAGGCAAGATCTCTCTGGCAGAAACCCTTCAAAGGTCTTGTTTCCAGCATCACTTTCACCAAGCCGTCCTTAGCCTACTTCACTGTGTTGGAGCTGTCTCTAGTTCAGAAGTAGAGTCTCGACAACCTCTGTGTCTTCCTTGACGCATCAATTCTAGACTTGGCTCCAAATCCTTCGCTAGGGTCTTGGCAGTTGATTTTGAGTCTCTAGACACCTCCCTCACTAGTTTTCTTTCCAAAGTGTTAAACATCCTGCCACTGTTTTTGTCTCTTTAAACTTCTTGATGATGCTTCTCGCTGCAGTTGAAGTATTCTCCATCTTTCTCTCAAGCCCCATCTAATCCATTTTGTGCGTTTTACCTTCTGTTTAATCTTCAACTGGAACTGCAAGCTAAATGCTAGCAATGTTGACCGTTTAGCTTAAAATTCTTGTATCGAAGCAACTACCGTATTTTTCGCTGTATAAGACGCACTTTTTCTTCCCCAAAACTGAGGGGGAAAAGTTGGTGCTTCTTATACGCCGAATGCAGAGCGCAGCGGAGCGGCCTAGCTCCTGTTCTTCTCAATTGATAAAACACTGGAGACCGTTTGAGAGAGAACACAGCAAATGCGGCTATTTATTGTAAAGATTTAGCAGTCTCAACGCATTTACCTACACACGTGTTATCCGCATTGGAAGAACCTCGAGCCTCTCAAAGTAAGACAAGCGCCGGAAGAAGGGCGGGACTGAAGTATGACGTGTCTCTTAAAAGTTTCTCAAATTACATTTCTCTAAATGACCACTAGATGGTAGTATTATATAGGAAAATTCCCATCACACTCCGGAGCCTTCGGCCATATTTGTAGTTGTACACCCGGCGGTGCGCGCTGACGTCATCAACCATCTCTGCTCGTCGATCCTACCATAGCGCGGATCGTAAGGAGCAGGTATGAAACATTAGACTTTTTTTGTTACTTTTACTGTTTACGGACTGTTCATGTTCTTAAACTGCTGTTAACTTTTACACAGTTTATATATTTTATTACAGTATTTGGTTCAGAATCTTTTTTTCTAGATCTTCATTTAAAATTGGTGCGTCTTATATGCCGGTGTGTCTTATACAGCGAAAAAATACGGTACTAGAAATCCAAATGTCTAAACATTACCTGCCTTTGTTAAAAACTTGGGAAATAGTCAAAAAACATTCCACAAGGAGGCAAAAAATTGTCTTCAACTTTAAAAAGACACTTACAACCAATGGAAAAACCAGAAGCTCTCGATGCAGTGGGAAGTGCCACCATTTTTTTATCTCTAATGTCGGAAAATAGAACATTGTTAAACGTTTCACTCACGTTTGTTTACAATGACAGGAAATCAGTGTTGTTTTGTGTTTAAAGGGGAAATCATTTGATTTGACTTTCACCTTTTACCAACTCGTAAAAACTGCTCAGCCTCTAAATCCTTGGGCGTAAATAGTCATCTTTCCATAAGTTGGTTGATTTGAAGACAGAATAAACTTTTCATTGGAACAATGGCTGGCTTGACGGACGTGGGTGGGATCCTAAACTCATTTTTACAAGATTAACAAAAACACCTGGAAAAGATTTTTCATCTGAGGTCCCTTTTAAGAGAAATGTTGAACCCTGTTTTTGCCACATGCAGATTTGAACAGCAACATAATGTTTGTTAATCATAGAAGCACGACATACGGTACGCTTGCAAGCTAAGCTGTTCCCTACAGTTCAGTGTTTGCAAAAGATCAGATGTATTTCTCGAAACCTTAGAAGAAGAAAAAAACTACTCAATATACACAACCGTCACTCCACTACGCTAAATCTTCTGCATCAAAAAGCCCTGTGCCTCATGCTTCATGTTTGCATTGGGTGCTTGGTTAGAAAAAGGCAATAGACGCCATCCTTTCGCACAAGTCCTTCAGAAGCACAATGTAGACACGACCAAGAAATGACATGAGCAGGAATAGGATCCAATGTCTGGGAGGCAGCATGTGTGTATGTGTAAATGTTAGTGTTTAGGTGGAAGCAAATGCTTGGTAGAGGAGGTCTGGAGATTTTCGGTGACCCACTGGCAGTCGATGAGGAACAATTTCTTAGGAATGAAGGAGATCAGGACTAGGGGGGTGAGAGAGACAAACAAAGAGTGTAACATTTAGAAACAACTTCAGAATAAATGCATGGTTTGGTGTGTGTCAGCTAGAGGTAACGACTAGAGCTGATTGAACTGGTGTTGACATGTCATTACACCCTTGTCAAGGTGCTAGCTAGCAGTTAGCTTGATATGACGGCTAGACGCTGAGTTGAATGCTTACGTGCACTTTTGAAATGCATGGAGTAACGGCGCAGTGGTGACATACCTTTGATTCTTCGTGTGGGTCTTGAGTGGAAGATTCGGTTTCCCTGACAACTACAGCCTTGGTTACCAACATGTCGGGGTGCTGTTGCTTGGCTTCTTTTATCGCCATGGCGAGTGCCTGTGAAAGAGGAATTTCGTAGGAAATTTAACTGATCTTTTTGTTTAGAAGACTCATTATGCACCGGCGCGTGCACCAATCACACTGGCTTTTTGATTTAAGTAGGAATTATGCAACTCTCCCATTTTTAGAACTTTATTGTAAAGTAGTAAAAAAATTCTCAAAAATGACCCAAATGTTATTATTATTATTTTTACCCCAAAAATTGGGTCTCATTCTGGTTGCCATATCTTTTCAGACTGGTACCTCTAAGGGAATTCTGTGAACTTTTCCATTGACTTACCATGGGGTCAAACTTTTTGAAACTGTAACTCAAACTGGGAGGCTCATGAACACTGCAAACTTCAGTCTGTCCAACAAAATACCAGCCACTGTACAAAATTATTTGAACCCCAGGCTCACGAAGAGGTTAAATAAATGGCTTTGAAAACAAATGGGGAAAAAGCAACAAAAGTCAAGATAAAACGTCATCTAGAAATGGGGGTTTGTTTACGTTAATCTAGTAATAACTAAAATTATTATCATTTAACTGACAACTTCCTGGCAACCAAACTGTTTCCCCTAGCAACCAATATTACCTATCTCTATCTCAGCTTAGGAGTTTCCGACATCAAACTTTAACCATCTAGTTTACTTTACAATGCACTTTATTTTTTATTTTACTTTACAATTATTAAGATCCTTTGTAAGTTATACAGTTCCCACACATCTATTTAGCATCAGACAAAGAGTATGTGTCTTTTATGATAAAAAATGCTGAATAATTGTAAATGAGAGAGAATTAAATTAAACAACCATGTAACGGCTCAACTCTTACCTGTTCACACTATGAAAATATTCCATTGACTAGGAAAGCAACAAATTCGACAATATGGAACTGCATGAGCCGCAAGGTGTCAAATACTCTTTTATTGTTTATTGTTAAATATTGTTTTCTATGACTCAATGTGAAGCAAATTACATGTTATATTGGCAAAAATGAGATTAAAGTGGAACTTGATACAGTTTGGAGGAAACTGCAGCACTTTGTTTTCTTATATACTCACTGGCCACTTTATTAGGTACACCTGTCCATTTGCTCGTTGATGCAAATTTTGAATTAGCCAATCACATGCCAGCATATTGACACGTAGACATGATCAAGACAATCTGCTGCAGTTAAAAATGAGCATTAGAATGTGGAGGAAATGGGATTTAAGTGGCTTTGAACATAGCATGTTTTGTTGGCGCAAGGTGTGGTGGTCTATTTCAGAAACTGTTGATATACTTGGATTTTAATGTACAACCATCTCTACAGTGAAAGGCCTGAAAGAAGAGGAAATATCCAGCGAGCGGCAGTTCTGTGGGGGCAAATGCCTGAGGTGATTCCGAGGTGAACGGCTAGACTTGTTCGAGCTGATGGAAAGGAATGCGGTGAAGGCGAAAGGTGGTCCAACTCGGTCCTAGCAAGATGTACCTAATAAAGTGGCCGGTAAGTGCATATTTAATGTCGCTACAGTTAATGCTCTTGTTTTGGAAATTCCAACAGATTAACCACATTTAATTCAGACTAAAAATGAGAATCATTGAGCAGCGCCGTGCTTATAAACTTCAGCTTTGTTTCATTGGGAATAATTTAACAGTTTATCTGTACAGTTAAATATAATTCTAGGCTTTTTTGTAGGTAATAATGTGCTTGAATTGTACACCAATAGAAACGGTTAATTTTTGAAAATAGGATGAATTATATGCCATCAGATCGATTACCTTAGAAATAAGGATATACAAAATATTTGAATGTTCACTTTTTTATGAAAAAGTGCTTTTTATCAAAAAGTAGGGTTGGTTTTCAAATATAAAAAGAAATTACACCAAGATTATCAAACAAACTGTCTGCAATAATATGAAAATCCTAATATTGTGACCCTGCAGAGTTGAAATCCTCCAATACATTGATCCATTATGTTGAGATCCAGTATAAAACACTCCATTGCTGTAATTTCACTACCTGGTCTTGATCTACATCGTCATCCCCAGTGATGATGATCCTCTTTTCAATCCTTGTCTCCGAGTAGCCTCCTTTCACGGTCTAGAAATCAAAAATACATGTGTATATGAACATTCAGAGACCATCAGAAGAGACAAGGGGGATGTACCTTCGTAACATGGGTTGTCGTAGCTGACGTTAAATTCTCAGTAACCAATAGAGGAGAAACCTGTCCAAGAACAGAAATATCAAATGAACAAACAAACAAACAAATGAAAGAAACGAGTATATACAGCGCAGAACATGGCAAAAGACTGGTTTGAAAGATATTACGGGACGTACAGGGGAGATTCTTTCTGCAATGGAGTACGCTGCATCTCGCATACCGCTGATACCATGGTCCTAGGATAGAAGTCCGAGAAGAAGCAATGCATACAAGATGCTCTACACGGAACATTCTCAACAACTTTAGTTATGAACAAGGCTTTCAGCAGTGCTTCTCAACCAGTTTTCCCAGAAAGCAGCGTAGTGGTGCAATAATGACCATTATAAGTCAGATTTCATTTACATAGTACCTACAAACGCCCAACAACCTGATCCATCAATGTTTTACTGCTTGAACCATTATTATTATTATTATTATTATTTATTATTATTGAATGTATTCTTATATTTTACAAACGTGGAAAAAATGTATGGAGGACAAAATGTGCCAGGAAAGTGTATTCAATGTGCTAATAATGTATACATTTTATTAATAATACATAATTATTCCACTATTTCATTAATTATTGTATCTGTGTTGCATGGTTTTATCATATCTGTCAACTTCCATTCAGCCCAGTGTGTGGGGCTAATGCTCACAATCCGTTCACACATTTAATTTCTTTTTTTCATTAATTCACATATTAAATAACACATCTATGCATATTTGTCATATTTTAATTCATTAATATTTGTGTAATTAATGGCATTAATTCTATGGCATTTTCGATGCTCCATGAATTGCTTTGTTTTTAAGTTGGTATTATATTTAAATATTATATATTTAATTTAAACCACACTTTTCTCTAGTATTTCCAAGAAACTAATGAATGATTTGATTTGGACTCCACTGATCAGTAAAACAATCTGCCTTCACTCATTGGAAATCAACTAAAACAACCAAGATCGAGCTGTTTTCTAGAAAAACAAACCTCGCTATACAAGATTCTTTATATTTTAAAGGTCTGAAAACCATGAATGCTGTGATCTATCGCAAAGGTTGCAAACTAACTTTCAGATGATTTATAACCGAAGAAGTTTTAGTTTTAAATGAACGGGTAATTCCTTCCTTGTTGCCAGTAATTAGCAATGTTTCCGTCCAAAGACGTAAATTAAATGTATCCACAAAACTGGAATATTGCATACAATATTTGCGAATACAGCGTCATTTCCAGCCAATGAGTCAAAAATATGGTAATTGTTACCAGTATAACTACCTTGTGTTTGGTTGCTGTCTTTCTCAACCTCACCTTAGATTGGCTGTTTCGCACGCAGTTTTTAGCCTTTTACACAGCTGTTTCTGTTTTAGTTCATCACTGGGTTTGAACTTGTGTGCGATGTTGATGAAAGTGAATCATACACATGACTACAATCCTAGAAAATCTCGTACTTTTTCACACCCCAATAAAGCTTTTTTTTTGTTGTTTGGCAGAGCGTTATTGAGTCCACAACTTACCCACATTTCAAATGTGGACCAACCAGGCCCTGCCTTTTAGTTAAGCATAGGGTGGCAAGTACAGTCATACATGGCAAGCTGCCCCGTCCATGAAAGGTATCTGTGTTCTACCACCTAGTGAAGAGCTTTGGTGGAAGGTGGGGTGAGGCTTGAATGTGAAGTGATTGGGAGCACTTTTTGTGCGAGTTTATTTGCACGCTTGTACCATGAGAGGGGGCTTTTAGCTGGTTTCTGGTTTAATGCATTCTCGTGTTTGTCTAATCTTTGTGCATGGCTATTAGGGAAATAAGAAGCTCTGTGTATCCATCTCAGTAGCAACCTCTCCTTCATCTCATTCTCTTAAATCGTTCAGTTCTAATACCTGTTTTAAAGTCATTGAGTGCCAGAGAGCCCCACCAAGTCGTGGATATATATCTGAGCAGAAATCCTTCACACTAACAAAAGAGCCAATTTCACAGGCCAACACAACTTTGTCATATTTTGCACACTTTGTTTGGTCACGAAGGATATATGTTCACAGCCGAAATTCAGGTAAGCATGTGGACTCCTCATGCCCTTCTTGGAGACCCGAATATCCAAAGTGAAGATGTGAAAGAGTTCAAAGTGTGGCATAGAAATACGCCTACAACAGCAGAACGAATTTAGCCAGTGAGGCCACTGGCTGCTTTTGTGTCGGCTGATGAGCACTGCTTGAAAGAAAATGCCTCAGATCATACTCTGACATTTTCAGGTTACAATATGACAAGCTTTTTACCGGGTCTGCAAACTCCATTATGGTTGTGGTGACCTCGGAGCCATTGGGTTGTGTCTCAATCTTGACCTCCGTCTTTCTTAGCGCTTGAGAGGCAATAATATCGCTGCTCTCTCTGCTTAAAGGATGTATGGGGGGTGATCCTGAGCTCTCCCGTCTCATCGAGTGAGCATTAGATTGCTCTGCAGAGTCTTTCCTCAAGGCTTGGGCAGCCTTCACAGAGCGTGGTGCCTTCTTGGGTACAAAAGGCTTGGGAAAGAAATGAAATGGACCTAATCAAAATTTGGTAATGATGGTAGTGACACAAAACCAATTAAGTCTGATTGATCGGACACATTTGGCGAGTCATGGTTCAAAATGAAAACATAAGAAGCAATGAAAAGTAGAACAGAATTGTGAAATCAAAGAAAGCAAACCTGAACTGATTGACTGAACTATGGTGGGCAGCGTCAAATGGAATGGAAATAGCACCAATCAAGAACTCAAATTCCAATGTAATGTCATGCTTTGGTTTGATGTCCTGTAGAACGTGAGAAAAATGGAATGTGATTGCATTCATCAGCACATTTACAGAGATGGATGAGCTGAGATCTCTGCTGGAAGAGCAAAGGATGCTTGTCTACCTCTGGTTTACGTTCCTCGGTTGGCTTCGGCTCTACAACAGGCCTTGGTCTCTCTACAATCTTCTGTACTTCTACATGCCTCTCTTCAGGAAGGTAGATGGGGTCTGCTCCCAAAATAAAAGCCGGATGGGTGTGACGGTCAGAGGGGCCAAACTCGGGTGAGAAGTCCTTCTCCCCTAATTCAGTCATGCCTCTGGAAAATTCCTCAATGCCCGTTTGAAAGTCCATGAGCACGGTGAAATCCACCTCGGCCTCCAGACTGGATGTTGAGCTAACAGTGATACTCGAGCATTTGCGCTCAATTCCCAGGTGAGTCTCTTTAAGGTACAGATTGTCTGGGTCCAGGTCGTCTTCGGACACTGACCCCAAGCGTCTCTCCCACGGTTCTCTCTGAAGAAGAAGAAATAGAGATCTTGGTGCAAGCTGTGCCACTACAGCATACGTTTACTGACAAACAGATAAGCAATGGATGCTACATCTTCTTCACAAGACAAAAATGAGACAACATTGTGACGGATGGTTTAATAATCTAGAAGGGATGCAGGGATTAGTTCAACTCAAAAGTCTAACTGAAATGTTACAAGTTACATGTCTCTGAGGTAAAACTAAGACACGTGTCTATGTAATTGAGGTCTTATGTATTTCACCTGCAGCACTTTTGAGATGTTTTATTGACTGCGTGTTAAATTCATGCTAAGGGGGACAAGCCTTGGACTTTCTAAGGAGTGCCAATGAATGAATGCCTGAGATGGATGCGTTTAATGGCATTTCTGTGAAGGACTGTTGAGTTGGATGGTCCTGAACATGCAGTTAATTTCATGCTGCGATGATGAAAGCAAAAGGCAAGTGCTTTTGTTTACAAAAACGAGAAAGCCAAAGTTTTTGGAGGTAGTGGTGACTGAGATGAATGGAAAAATGAGGCACCTGGGCTTCCTCCTGTGGCTCCGCATGAATTGCTGGAGTGGGAAGGGGCTCCTGGAATGTGAGATGAAATAATAGGAACAGCAATGCAAAGTTAGTGCACCGAAAATGTAAATAACAGGGAAGGTGAGGCTCTGTATCATCAACTAGACATGAATAATCAAACATCGACTCCTACAACAGCGTTCAAGTATTTAATGGGAGGTTGGTGCAATTTTGAAAGTTGCACAAAAGAGCCTTTTAATCATCCATAGTATTATTGCTACTTGACCGAAAGATACACAAGAGGTTTTTCAGGCTCCTCTGGCATTTAAAATGCGATTAATAAAATGTTTAATCAATGTTTATCTGTTCTTTTGCCCGTTTTAATGCCCAATGTGGAATCGACAGATGCAGTTAAAACCGGAAAACACACAGCCAGACATGGATTAACGCGTTTATGCCATGGTCATTTGCCAATATTTATATATTATTAATAAAAATTATTTTTAATATCTGAGCTGCAATGTATGAATGTGGATGAAGTGGTGAAATTACTTTCAAAATTTTGAAGCTTGTTTTGAATCGACACAATTGGGTGGAAAAATACTCAAAAAAGATTTCAGCCAATTGTTTAGCTAGAATTTCTTTGACTTTAATGCTAAAATCCTTCATGTTGAAAAGTACACATGCATGTGTAGATGCTTTTGTTTTCTGAAGGTGCCAAATCCTGGTTTTCTGGGCTATTGAGGGCTTTTCACACTGCACTTAGTCTTGGGTAATACGTGTTGCAAACACTGCTTTTAACCCTGGGTAAAGATTCATTTCACACATGTAATTTGAAAGCGGTGTTGGTACTGCATTTCACCTGGGGTTCTGAAAGTTAGTTTGTTCAGAGTTAAACAGAGCGGTGTTTTGTTTATTGCTGCTAAACTCTTGGCAGTAGACAACCAATCAGAAATCAGCAAGAATTACCCAGTCACAAACAGGAAACGAATGTTTGCTTTCATAATCTGATCTTGCAAAGCCTTTACTAAATACTTAACCGTAGTTTGTGTCATTTGAAATTGCTGAATGACCCATAATTCCGCGTTTAGGATGCGACTGTAAGCAACGAAGCTACTGTACACCTAAATGTTAATCTCACGAAACTTATGAGAATTGAACTACTTTGCTATGTCTAATCAGGTACAGGTTTTTTTTTGTTTTTCAGATTTTTTCAACACGTTTTGTTTTTGTTTTTTGAAGCTCTTGATAAATGTTATTTTAGATAAAACCCAAAGGCATCTACCATACTGCAAAAAGTAATTTGTTTTTCCATTTCAAAAATTCTCAATAAAGATTACTTCAGAAAAAGCAACGATTGGCTTACTATGGTTACCAATGAAAGTGGGTTATCATTAAACTGACTTTGGCTACCCGTGAGGGTAAATAAATCTATAACATCCAGCCAATTGGCATCCGGTGTTCAGACAGACCATGACATAAATGTGAATTTACAAATGCTTTCAATTAAAAAATGCGTATACCCACTAAGCTGCATTATCAAGCTTTAAAGGTCATTAATTGAAAATGTCAACTATCAACATTTCCCAATCAAAGAGTGTATTCTAAATCAGGGATAGGTGACTTTAATCCTGGAGGGCTGCAAGTTGTAGTTCCAAACAGCTGCAAATCACACCAGTAGCTCCAAAGAAGCCGAAATATACTCATTTAGGGCATTTCATGACGTCAAGGTTGAAGTCGTCTACCCCTGTTCTAAACGAAACACTCAATAGACAAATACAATGATGCATTGCTAAATGAATTTCCCTTTTTGTAAACAGCCATTTTTGAAAGACTTACAGAAGCCCCTTTGCTTGCAAAAATGACGTTGTTGCCTAACAAAATGGTGCACCAGTCTTTGATTCCTTGCAACAAACACTCCCTGCATGCCTGATCAGAGGGAGCCAGAGAAAGAATGTTGGAAGGAAAGACCGCACGTCAGGTGGAAAGTTAGTGGAACGGAAGCTTGAAGCTTAAGCAATGGAGATTATGTGGAAGATCCTACATTTTTCTCAAATGTGCAAGCAGATGTTTAGCTGTGCAGAGAAAGGAGAGGAAAAGCAAGTAGCACATCCTCATCCAGTTGTACAGAGATTATCAAACCGAACCTCAGCCAATGATACGTTTGTACAAATGTCTTATCAACTCTTCTATCCTCAGAAACAGGTTGCTTATGTTAGAACATCATATTATGTAAAACTATAGATATGGATGTGCTGGTTCATGCGATGCTTTAGTTCCTGTGGGTGGCAAGCAGATTATCAAGCAGTTGTTACCACTGATTTCCTCTTGGATTCCATGGCGGAGTTGTTGTGAAGACTGTTCCCAGAATCGCTTCTGGGGATGGATTTGCTGTATGTTTCTCTAGTCCTCTGGGATTTTACAGGTGGATATAAAGAGGCAATCTGGTCAAAGGCTGGAAATGTTGAATTGGCAGGAAGGTCAAACATCAACAATGGATCCTCGAAAAGAACTTCTTGCTCATTACCAAGTCTGTGGTCGCTACTGTTATTTGGATCCCTTAACGTTGGTCTGTCATGGATAGACTGACTGTTATATTCTCTGATGTCCTGGTTATGACAGAAAATGGCCCAGTCTTGCTTGCCAAAAGATCCAGGACTTTCTAAAGCTGGTGAATGTCTGGTCTGAACCAGGCCATCAAAAACAACTTGCTCATCCCTTGTATCGGTCCCTTCGCTTTCATCAAATGAACCTGAACTGCTTCGCTCACTCGGTTGTCCGTAAATCTTGGTTCCTTTGTTACCTTTCAACTTCTTCGACCTTTCGGGCTTCAATGGAACAATTCGCTTGACTTCAGAATGTGGAGCGTCACCTGGAGATGAATCATGTCTCTGTACTTTCGAGGCTTTACTCTTTGCATCAGGTTTAGTTGTTTGCTTTGGTAAGGTAGAACTTGTGTTCTCGTTTTCTTTTTCAGAGATGCGTCCACCCCATTGTCTTTCATTATATCGGTCTCTCATATATTTGTCTATGGCAGCATTGGGGGACCCGTCTCCAAAGCTCCTCTTTACGTCCCTTGCAAAGTCTTGATTTGACCGGTCCTCTTTATCGGTTACCTCACCCCAGAGTCTCTCTGATGCATATTCATTACATCCGTTCGCATGAACTGTATCTTCTAAAAAGGACTTGTCCTTGTCCTGCTCACATTCCTTTTCCTCCAAAGAACTGGCACCTTGGAAATGATTGTAACTCAAAGCGGGACTTTTAGTACGATTTCTCAAGGGCTTCTCTGGTGATAGGACTGTTTCAGCTGAGGTCCTTTTTGTTACACAGTTGAAGGTTTTCTCTCTGACTCTGTCTTCGATCTCTCTGTTGAATCCTGGGGCTAGTGAAGCTACTCTAGGACTCCTGTTTTTTTCATCTGTTTTACTGAGGGCCAGGTCTCTTTGACAACCATCTTGCTTCTCAATCAATAGGAAATCATCTGAGGCCTACACATCAATAGAGTGGAGAATTTCAATGGCCTGTGAAAGCCTAATGTAACTAATAACATTTTTTAAATATAGGTAAATATAGTGCCGCTTTTCCACCGAATTATTGGTAATGGCATGACTACCCATTGCCCTGCCATTCAAAATACATCAGTCTGCTACATTTGTTGGAATCATAGTGAATAAGACAGAAATGCGGAAACTATTTGAAAGCTTTAATTTCTTGTCTCACTAGCCACGTTTCCATCCAAAGATGCTAATTAAATTTATGCCCCAAACTGGAATATCCCGTGAAATATTTGCAAATAAAGCTTCCTGATAAACTGGTGCCAAATATTGTTAAGAAAAGACCTTTTCTCGTATTTAATAACGTATTCGCCTCATAGAACACCTAGACGAATTGCATTGCTAGTCAAGCTGGTCAAAAAGTGATCAACATTTTGAATGAACAAAAAAATTTTTACCAATGCATTGCAGTGGGATTTTCTCTGTAAATGTGTTTGTCAATACACAATCCGCAAATTCGCACGGTTTGCAAAACGTCAGGAATTACATCACGGTTTCTCTGTACCTGGTGGTGTCACGATGGAAACGGTTTAAGGTTATCTATAACGTTGTATCGTAGATAAAAACGGAGTACACAGGTTTACGCATACATCTGGCAGTATTTGACTACTGGGCTTGTGGATGTGGCATTAAAGCACGTTATTGATCTATGAGGTGTGTTACGTGGGAATGCGAAGAAGTAAGTAGCTATTAATAGAAATTTTAACGTGATACAAGGAAACCGTGATGTGTTGCAAATCATACAAATTTGTGGATTGTGTACTGATAGTGTTTCCATCGTAGTTTATGCACATTTTTTCTTATCGGATTAAAAAATTAATCCAAGTTGTCCACGTTTTCTAACTTTCTGCACATCTTGGTGTTTCCATTCAAGGTTTTTTTTCCTTGAATGGAAACACCAAGATGTGCAGAATGCCCATAAAAATAGTTGGAAACGCAGCTATTGTCGCTTTCACTGGCCAAGGTCTTCTGCAATCAGAAAAAGGAAGGTCTGCAGGTCTCCTTCATTTGTCCATGGTTGAGACTTTTTTTTTCTTTTTTTTTTTTTTAAATGTAAAAAAAATTGTTTGCTTGCTGTTTTGAAACAATGTTGGTGTACCTCATTTTATCGCCGCACTTTGTAATGACATGTTTCTGGCCAATCAGTGAGTTCAAAAACTAAGAAAAGTATAACCTTGGTTTAAAAAGGTACCACCAAAGGGTAGTGAATGTGGCAGTAAGCCCCTTTGTTGATGTGTTCAATTACGAATCGTTGGAAAAGCGGCATAGGTTATATGTATAATGTTGCACTCAGATTAGAGTTTTGAAATAAAACCAGGAAAGGTACTATTATAGCTAAAAGATAAGAAAAAAAAATAATGCAGGTTAAATTTCTATGTTCATTGATTTATTTAAAGTTGTAAACTGCTGGACCACATGACATGAAATGGTCCAACAGCTTCCATGTAGACACATTAGTCACAAAAATTAGGACGAGCAAACCCTGCATATTTTGATAGGTTTAGACAAATCAAAATAATTCTCATTACAAATATTAAATCATTCAGCCCAAAACACCACAATAGAAAATAAAATGTAAACCGTCTTTGAAGTTACTGTTTACTCACCATTTTTTTCTCTGGGGTGCTACCAGATGAAGCTCCAGAGATTCGTTTATCTCTGTGGACCAGTTTGCTGTTGGGCTCTCTAAGCGCCCTTTTCAGTTCGTTGATGCTGGCTTGGTGTTTCTGCAACACATCCTCTGGTTTATCCAGGAACTGCTATAAAACAAACAAGTCGACCGCTAGAGCCACTTACCTGCAGTAATCACTTATGTGATGAACAGCTCTTTATTAACTGTGTTAAATAGCAATCCTTAAATACAAATATGGGACATAGCTAAGAGACCAGTTAATTATATTAGTATTATTATGATTCATTTGAAAAACATATTGAAATAATCAAAGATTATTATAACCGAGCTTTTCAACTGCCTTGTTTTCTGGTGTATTTTCAGAGTAGGTTTGTTAGAAATAATGTCATAGAAGTTTGAATTCAGTTTTTGTTTTTACTCAAAAGATTTGACTGTTGCTGTTTGCAGTAGGGTGGACACTACTGTGATCGATCATATATTTGATATATAAAGTCCATATTACTTTGGGTGTAACGATACAAACTTACCCCAATACTATATGCATCACAATATATAAACAATTAGAAAAAAATTAAATAAAACTCTTTACACGCCTATTTTTACTAAAACTCAGTGTTTAGATAGTCATTAGAAACTAAAAGGTAAACTGCAAAGCTAAGAACACCAAGGTCTAGTTTAATGTGCAACTTCCAGGCCTCTAGAGGGCAGCGACAAAGTTTATAAATTCAGAGAATGGAACATTAAAGAGCAAGATGTCTCTCATACTCTGAGTGAAAGCTGTCTTCATATATGGTTTTGTAAAATTCCTCGTTTCTCATAAGTTTACCTGTTTTTTCACTGGTGAAACTCTTCCCAGTAGCTACACGATGCATATTGTGACTGGTATTGCAGTCAATTACGCCACACCCCACTTATTATAACTTAACTCATTACTTTAAAACCAAGACTGCACATAACACATGAAACATGCTTTTGTAGATAACAGATGTTTGATGGGCTACCATCTTGGCTCAGTGATTTTCCACTAGAAGGTAACATTTGATCATCCGTTAAAGTTAATAACAGTCACATAGATTTTTTTTTTTTTAGTAATGGTTAAACTGTCTTTCTAAAAAATTGCCAAGCCAAGAAGGCTCAGGCAGTTGATGAGACACAGTACCTCCTGCTTAGGACGTGGGGTCAAGTCTTGATCCAACTGGGATGAAGGGGTGGTGAAGGGAGGGGTATGGTTGTGCAAGCCAAGGAATGTGAGGTGGTGGAGACAGAGAGGCAGAGCATGTGTAAATCATATACTGTAGCAGGCAGCCAAACAAAATGAAGAATTCTTGTGAGAATTTTTCTTTTCGTTTTATAACGTCAGTGGAATTTTTTTGAATTACATATTTAGATATTAACTGCAGGTCATCTTAATTCCATTGATACCTTTGTGTCACATGACCTATCTAGCAATGGTTGGCAAGTTTTCCACACTGTAAACCCAAATGTAGTACTCAAACCTTTTGTGTAAACTGGTTGTCTATTACATATAAACTGTGACTGGACCTCAAGTATATAGCCTAGACGACAAACTATAGCATTCATGGCACCTTTATAAATTCAACAATTCAAAATGTAACTTAATCCGATTGGAACAGTAAGCAAGAGGGTGGCCACCTAATGACCCAAATGTCAAAATGCTATCCACATCAACAGCTCCAATAGAGTTTCAGAACAAAAGGGTTTGAAATGTCTCAGCTGCATCTAGCAAATCATAGCTGCAGAGGGTTTAAACCATAGACATCTATATGTTGATGCCTCGAGAAACTGGGCTGTCCTTCGGACCAATGCGATGGAATAGCCGCCATCTTAGTATATGACAAGTGACGTCTTTGTACTGCACTGGTAAATGGGAGCTGAAATCTACCAGCGAATAAAATAAAACTCACTTTATTTTCAAGACTTTTATATCAGAAATGGCAGAAAATGCCACATGCATACATATACTGGTCATCGGCAATATTGGAACTCATAACGATGCTAAAAATAGAAAAAGGTGATCAACAATTTAAAATATAAATATAGAGATGCAGATCATAAGAACAAAAAATAATAGTATACAATATAATTATAAAGGAATGGGCACTTTACTATTATACGATACGATAACCAATATTTCCCATCCCGTACTAAGATGGCGCCATGACAACGTATGTGCCGGGCCGTTATAAGGTATCTACATATACATATCTATGGTTTAAACAACAAACGTGGAATAAGGACAGTAACCACATGATGACCCCAACAGCAAACCTCACATTTGAACCACTCCTCACTAATGCCTACAATCACAATCATCTGACCAAAGTACTGAAACATTTTCTTTAGCTTTACTTGTATAAAATAGTCCACTTTATAACTTGCTTTCGTTTTTATCAACTTCACAATTGGAGTCTATTTCTTTCACATGATTTGAATTTAAAAGTCAAAGTCCAATTCGGCAAGCAATATCTTCTTACATGCATTTATCGACAGAGAATTAAAATCAGAGAATAGTGTGGATGGAGAATAAATAGACATGTATTTAATTTCAATAATTTGGTTCCAAAATGCAATAAATAGCAAATTACAAAAGCCTTTTAAAATCCTGTCATTGTTTTTTGACCTTTTTTTTATCTGCTGTATATTCTTGCTTTGTGTCTTCGCTTTCAACGGCAGCCTTTATTTAGAGCAAAATGCAACAAATCCTTTACACCAATCATGGCAAACTTTTCGATCACATGACTTGTCATGTGGGTTTGTTTTTTTTGTTTTTTTTACTTTTTATCAACATTAAAGTAATTATTTAATAAGCATGTGCTTGTCTGTGAGGAGGAGGCAGAAGACCACCACAATAGAAACATGTTAAAAATGCTAATTGTAAGAGAACAGTTTTTGCCAAACAGATTTCTGAGCTGTCTGTAAAGAACTTTTCTGCGCAAAAATAGTTGAGTTCAACCTTGCTACATTGATAATTTATAACATTGCACAAAAAACTACACAGCAATGAATGAATGTAACTTGTTTTTATGCATTATTTTAAGACTTGCCAGTGTTATTAATAGTTTTTCCTTGTGATTTAAAGGTAAATTTGTTGGGTTTTTTTGTCAAAACAACATTATAGTGATGGAATTAATAAATCGAAGGTATTTTCAGGGGAAAATGAGTCATGGATTCATAGCATTTTCTAGAAAACAAAAAAAATGTTTGTTTAGTAAATGTATATCATTATGATGATATAACATTTTTAAATGGAAATATACAGTTTTATAGAAGAATCATGGAATTTGTTGCATTTTGGAAGCAAACTCTTGATTTATTTTTACCAGTATAATTTGAGACTAATCCAATTTGGCATAACCTTTTTTTCAACATTTTAACCTCGACCATAGGCACTGATGGGCATAATAACACCAGGAGCGTTTTAAAAAAATATCTAAAACTGGCTGTGATTTTGTTTGATTAGCTTTGTACATTTTCCTTCTTAAAGTAATCAGTTCATTATCAGAATTGTCATTGTAAATGCTAAGTAAAGAAAAATCATGATCTGCCTTGTGGATAACAACAAGCAATCAAGCTGCTATTTTTCCCAATGCACTCTAAAGCCATGCTAGCGGTACGTATGCTGATTTAGAGTGCAACTGAGACAAAGACAGACAGACAGTAAAACATACAAACAAAGTAAATGACACTAGAATACCTCTGTCTTAGTTTCAACAGGAGAGCCTGCCTCCTCCATCTGTCCATGAAAATATGAAGAAACAAGCGATAGTTTAGAGGACAGCAGCGAAGGGTTAGAAGCATGAAGAACAGTGCAGAATCTGAATTGGAATTGAAGAACCAATAGGGGGAAAATACATTAGAGAATAAGGCCCTGTCCACATGTCCCTGGTTATTTTGAAAATGGGGATTTTCCTGCACAGTTATGCTGTTTGTAGTCACGTAAATGCAGTATTTTCATGTAACCGCGAAAACATCATCCAAGATGCTGCATTTTGAAAACAATCAAACAGTCATTGTCGTCCCACCTAGTCACTGCTTTATTTACAAAGACCAAGTGTAATGGTGGATGAAGTGAGGACTGCGTCGCTGTTTACTCTGCTATTGTGGCTAAAAGCATGTATAGGATATGTTTCCTGTTTGATTACTGGAGAGAGGTGCCTGTGTTTTTCCAAACTCAATGCCGAATACTCATTTTAAACATGCACAAATCAAATGCCACCTGTTGGTTTGGTAGTCTTTACAATGTTTTGGGGTTTTTTAGTGCAAGATTGGGGCGTAACTTGAATTTGACAATAGAACTTGAAGCTGATTGTATAGAGATTTAATTTGGATTAACGCGAGATGTCTACTGTAACTAAAAACAACATGACTTTAAACAGGCACAGTGAAGTTGTCAATACCACAAATTCTGTGAAACTCCTTCGAAAATAGTGTTGTTTTAGGGTTTCGGTCAGGGTTACATGAGCCACCATCTTGACGACATCTCGCAGTAAAAAGATCTTCAGATACATCTCCGTAAACCATGGCACTTCCATACTTGCAAAAACGTGTATGTTCATGTGGACATGACCTTATTTTAGTACAGAAGAAAGCCAAAGCTAGGAAAAGTTTTAGTATGACGGATGTTCTTCATTGGAGTGGATGTATAGGCGGTGTTAGTTAAAATGCCACAAAAACTCCTTCAAAACCTTTTGTGGAGACTTTGAATCAAATCTTAAATATATTGCATCCCCATTGAATTATTTTTAAGCTGCTTGGGAAAATTTAAAAATTGGATTCTTTCTGAAGCAAATCGCTGATGTGTGCATTAAACCTTAAGCTCCACTGTTTTAGAGGGAGTGGAGTCGCTCTCTAGCTGCTGGTCTTCAGCTTGTTCATGATCCTGGTCCGGATCCAGGTCCTGATCCAGACTGGGATCGAGATAGTCCTGGTCCAGCTCATCTCTGGGCAGGCTGGGGACAGGTTCACAGGAGGTGTGTTGTGAGAGTCGGTCCATTGTGTCTCCTAAAGCGGACTCTGAAAGACACATAAAGCCTATAGTATAAAAACAGACTTGTTGTCAGTGGACATGTGTGGTGTGGTTTAGAGGTGGAGAGAAGGAAGGAAAGGTGGGGGGATTGAAAGAAGGAAGGATGGGTGGATTTTGTGCCCATCAGAGGCATCCTTACCCCCATCTATGCTGCGGGACAGCAGGTACCTCCTACTGATTGATCGTTCAAACTGAGGAGCTGGCCTGTCAATCAAAGCACTTGCCTGGCGAGTCTGGGCTTGGGTCCGCCCACTGTAACGGAACTTTGACCCAATCACAAGAAACCCTTTTGGGGGAGGTTCAGGAGAGACCAACCTATAAGAGACAAAATACAAACCTAATGCTATGAAGCATCTCTTATTGGGTTTCATAGACATCTTCACTGAATGACCAGGTGATGCCAACACCAAGAACCGTTCCAGAAGTACATTATAGGGATATTCTGTTGTCTTATGGCATGAAAATTTCTAAAACCTGTCAGATGCCTCAGCAGCTTTCATTTATTTGTTACAAAGAGAAGGAATGAAAGCCAATTCTACATTCATTAAGGTGCCATATTATGCATTATCGACTTTTTGTAAATTCCTGGCATCTTTTAGTGTAGTACCCTCATCAAAAACATGATAAAAATTGTCTTCTAGAGGCAAAATACATGAGGTAATTCACAGACATTTTTTTACAATGAATATTGCATTTACAAAGTTACTAGCAGTGCAGTGCTAATATAGAGGGCTCAAATATTTATTAGAATTGCTTTAAAAATGGAACACTCAAACACTACAACCGCACCTTAAGTTGATTTTGAAAATTCAATCCCACTAGATATCTTTCTAAAGTCTCATCTTCGGGGTGTTCCAGATCAAATAGATATCCCGATCTACATCAACATAACATTGATTGCACTTGAAGCGTCCATGGAAGTCTGCCATCATTGTACCTGCAGTGTTCGTGCAACAAGAGTACCCTCCTCTGGATTATTTAGAGAGGGCCAGCTTTAATTTGTGTTACCTTTAGTGGTGTCAAGACTTTAAAAAGGGAAAACTAATTCTTGAAGATTCCTGAAATCAGTCACGGGACTCTGCTCCATTACCTTCAATTATTTTAATATGAAGTAATGCAACCCTAATTCAAAAATGTCTTACTTGTACTATGTGAACATATTTATTGTACAAAACTTGGTGAACTATGATTGGAAAAATAATGATAACTAAACAAAATCCTCATCATTTGTTATTAACAATTGAAAGAAAAATGTCCAGTTAATCAAGATTCCAACTTTAGGCCACATTTCACAGCCCTAGCGTGTTGGTAGCTAGCACTGCTCTGGCAAAAGGCTCTGAATTAAAAAAAAAAAAAAAACGACTGAAACTGACAACGACTGAAAATGTTTTAAAGTTTAAAAAAACATTTTTTTTTAACATCCAAAATATACTGCCTTCACAACCATAATTTACTCATATTATTCAACCACAATTTGATGATTTGTTCAATTAAAGCAACATATTGTCAAAGTAACCTTGATTAGATAATCTTAACCATAACTTTCTAGACATCTTTTCCAAGCCTTTCTTAGACTAAAAATCAAACCGTAGATCCAAACAAAGACTTGTTAGTGTTGAGACCAGACAAATTCACCTATTTCAAGATCGCCTACTTCTCTTCCATATCATTGTTGTTCTATGAATCTCAGTAGTGACTACTTTTTAATAAAACGGTCTTCATTCTTTACGTATCCGGTTTAGAACATGTGGGCAGCGAAAACATTTGTTGGTGAATCATCCTTTTATTGAGACACAGAAAAATGTTTCAAATAAAGCTTTGAAAACAGCTTCGTATGGTGAAAATAAAGAAAAGTGCACAATGTAAACGCATCTCGGTGTCCGCACAGTGAGATCCTACCTGAAAAAAGTGTGATGTTCAATGCAGACCTTCCACAAGCGCTTGGAGGCACGGTGGTTGGGCAGCTTGAAGCCAATGGTGCTCTCAAACTGCTCATACTGGGGGTGCAGGGGAGTGTGGGCATGTGATGGGAAGGGAGTGGGGGGTGTGAAGGGAAAGCAGAGGGGTAAGGTGTTACTTGACAGGAGAATTGACGAGGTGTAAAATCTGTGTTCAAATCAACAGAAATGACATGACGACGCTGCATGCCTTCATTTATCGAAACCGAACACTCTCTGTGTGAATGAATACACAGAAGCTCAAGGTCAGAAAAGGAAGCTTGTTACTTCACACTGAATTGGTGGATTTGGTTAGATGTTCATATCAGACCCTTACACGCAACAGGCAGAGTAAAAGAACGCCCATGCTTTTGTAATACACAAAGGAATTTAGTCCATTGTGAGGAGAGTTTAAAAGACAAATAAGCCTGTGATTGCAGAAAGCAGAGTCTTTAACACTCTACAAAGACATGTGCAACTCATCTCCATCCCTTTTTCCCCCCTTCCCAGACGAAATACTCTCCAAACACATTCTCAACTGATTTTCTTTGTGTGTGTGTGTGTGTGTGTGTGTGCATGTGTGTGTGCGTGCGTGCGTGTGTGTGCCCACCGGCCAAACACATTTCACACCTCGAACTAATGTTTTAAAAAGCCATTTTACACTCAGCAAGATAGCAAACACTAAAAGCGGAACCTAAACAATATCGCCAGTGTTTCTTGAGGCATAATTAAAGGCATTTGCAAGCGCCGTGATTAGAAAAGTGTGAAAGATATTACAATTCTTTTGTGCACAGCTGCTGAAAACACCCACATCGTTGTCTCTAGAGTTCAGGGTAATTTAGAAGTGTCCGTAGTGACTTCAAAAAGTGAAAACCATTACGTTCTTATCTAATAAGATCACAAACTGTTTTTTTTTTTTTGGTTTTTTTGGTTTGTTGCTTTTTCTTCTCGCCCACAGCTTTAGTTTCAGCAACATCGCGCTTAATCTTGAACATGCATTTAGTGAAACTAGCAAGAAAACCTGGAAAATCTCAAAAGACCTTTTTCTCTACCTCTCCAGGTCGGATTTTGATGTAAAAGTTGCTTCTCTTGTAAGATATTTTGAGAATCTTGGGCCATGCGAATCGATTGATGCGTAGACGGTCTCTGTATATCAATAGGCCACTGGCACAGACTCCCAGCATGATGTCAATGCCTTCAGAGTCCTTTAAACAGAAAAAACCCAAAGATATTACAATATTCCAATCACATTTCCATTTCAGACAGACATCCTGGCTCTTCAAACACAAGCGAACTGAGTTCCACTGCAAAAATTTAATGGCAGACTTGTTCTAATGGGATCATGGGCCATGGGGGGAAAAGGCAAGAACAAGAAAAACTCATCATGGCAGGTTAGGATCACACATTCTCTCCGATTATCTGCTTTCAATAACCTGTAGCATAAAAACAAATCGATATCTTCCAAGATGAGTGTCTGCTTCAAGGTATTATACACAGTTCTGTGTAAAAGTTGTATGCAAGTGGGCAAAATAATGATTTCAGAAAAAAATAATAATGATTTCTTATTTTTGCAGATTGACTAGGGAAAAAGCATTTGCCGTCACTTAAAAACTGAATGTACAAATCGTTGGTAAATATTACCTATTCATTTGTAGAAGTATAAATGATTAGCATTACTGAAGTCATTGGCTTTTTAAGCATCAAATACCTTTATTGTAAGCATTTAAAAATTGCCACAGACTTCTACAACTTCTTACCTTAGCGTGATGGAGATCTACACCATACATGGAGAGTTTCTTGGCATTCTCAAGGAAGTTAATTTCAGCCTCAGCGGGACTCATACCCCTGGACACACAATGTCATTTTAAGAAAACAACAATAAAAATGTATACTATTAAATATCTCCTCTGTACCCCATGGAACATTTTGCTGCTAGTGTTCTCATGCTTCTTGTAATCAGTGCTCTCAGTAATTACTGGAGAGAAATTTGTCATTTTCACTGCACCTATTTTGAAACGCAGCAAAGTTCCTTTATTAAAAGAATCAAACCTTATAGGCGTAGAAAATCACTAGGGTCGTGATTCATGTATTCTATAGAGGAGTCTAGTTTTAAATCAGACTAAAAATGAAACTATTTTTGTCCTCATTAAAAATGGTATGACCTATGCATTATGTGCTATTGCTAGTCCTGAAACTTTATGTTCAGAGACTTGTACAGAATTGTAAATCACTGTGTAAAAACAAAACTGCAAATGTGCTTATGCCCAAAATCTGATGCACGCAGGTTTCCGCTCAGATTTCAGCCAATGAGAACAGCTGAATGAAAATCAGCCATTGGGAAGTTGATGAATCGATTACATTTACTTTCTACATCCCAATCAATGTGAAAACGAGCGCACATGCAAGTGCACAACACTCCACCTGGTCTTCTGCCTCATTTGCATGCATTTTTTAATATTAATGAGGACACTTATAATTGTTAATTATGCACACTTGGATTAAAAAAAAACAGACACTGGGATCGATTCCATTTATAGTGGGGGATTTATAGTGTTCACATTTTTCTAAGTAGATCCTTTTAGTAACTTTTTTAAAAACACTACCATTTGTAGTCGGTTTTTAGGCAATGTGGGCTTTAATTTTAGTTGTCTATTAAAAAAGATGCTACTATTTATTGAACATCAATAAATAATCAAGTAATGTACCTTACATTCTAATCTCTCAGTGAATTATGAGGGCAAAAATAATAATTCTAATAAAATAATCATTCAATAATACTAACAGAGCTAAAATCTTCAACAAATCAAGATTTAGATAATTGAGGATCCACCCTATTTATAGGCATGTGCTCTCTCTAAAAGACTTATAGCACAAATATTTTTTGTGTACACTAAATCAATATGAAAATGAGTGCACATGCAACAGCACAACACCCCACCCGGTCTCCTGCCTCGTTTACATACATTTAAAAAGCACACTTGAATAAAAGACCGCTGTAAGATGGTGCAAACCTTAAAGATTTGCAATTTCTAACAGATTATACAGATTCATAAATTAAAAATTCAATAAATTATGAACCTAACTTGATAATAATAAGCTATTCGTGTTAAAAAGATACAGTATTACAATGGCAAAACAAGCAGCAAACATAACTGAGTTATTAGGAGATTGAATAAAACTTCTGTGGCAACTCTTGTGGTTTTGTTTTGTTGAATGATGTGAATTTATAAATGTGTTTATGCTCTGCTACATGACTAATAAGTGCTTTGTGGATCTGTGAGATTACAAGTTTAAGATCACTTTGTAAGCAATGCGTTTTCTACCCAACAAGAAGATGTGTTTAACATTGTATTTGAAATGTAAGATACATCTCAGAAAGATAGTGATTTACTATTGTTTATTAAGAAACCATGTGACTAGCCAAACAACTAGCCAGGGTATGTTGATTAGGTTTGCTGTAGTGGTCGTTTGATTTACATACTTTGGTTTTCTGATCATTCTGTGATTGGTTCCATCTTCAGTACAGCCTTCAAAGACGAAGGAGTATATTTCCATTAAAGAAACCTGCTTCTTGATATCCCAAGATCTTTTTTCTATAGGTCTTTCTCATTATTAAACCTACATCAATACCTGCATCAAGATTCTTATGCTGTTAATACTTTGGGTTCTAAAACAGCTGACAAGATCCTTAGAAAAGTGGTCAGACATTAAAGGGGCAATAAAAAAAAGAAATTAAACGCATATTATTAAGTCTTTGAGGTAGTTATGGAGCTCTTATTGGCTGTTTCAGTGCCAACCAATGTGATAAAAACATTGTATTAAACCCATTAGGGGAATCACTGAATGATAATTTCAGGATTTTAGGGAATAAACATTAATAGAGGTGTAGTAATAATCTACAGCATTTGCAAACGTTGGGCTTTTTTCTTTTTTGGCTAATAAGATCATGTACATACTTAAATACTTTGCCTCAGTACTGTAATGGCTTTATGTTATTCATTTGGGGACCTTGTTTGGCAAACACGGTTGAATTTTACTGATTGGCTCAAATTAAATCAATTATACAGCGCATCATTTATTTAATAGGAGTTAAATTCATAACCGATGGATATTTATGGCAATTGGTGGAGTGCTCCAACCTGTAGGTGCGGTGCAGCTCCATCACCCTCTCCTCCAGCTCCCTTGTCTGATTGGGTGCAAAGCGGAAATCGCTGATGTATTCTGGCCCATGCTCCTCAGGGTCATAGTCGCCAAGCTCTGCCTGGATGGCGTACGAGCCTAGCAGAGCATGAGTGACGAACGAGCAGGGCAAACGACCTGATAGAATGTCCTCCCTCAGCTGCAGACACAGGTAGTACCTGGCCATACAAAAGCACCAAATAAATGGAAATCCGGTAAATAAACCATAGGCACAGAAACATAACATTTTAGAGGGAACTCACCGTGTAATGTCTTCAATCAGCTGAGACGGATCAGGAGGATAGAATTTGACAGCAAAGGATAAATTCCAAGGACCTACTATAAACAAACACAAAATCCCATTCAATCAAGTTTGGCAAGTGTTTGTTTTGTTTTTTGGGTTTTTTTTTTTACCCTTACCACGGATTTGTTTCTTGATTTCCTTAGAAGGATCCAGCCAGTTCTGAAAGAGGTGATAGAAAACACTCTCATCAAGCAGGGCAGTGTGTTAATGCTGCAGTTTCAGCAGCATCTCCCTAAAGGCTCAAACAACCTCATCCATATTCTATAAAATGGTCAGTGCATTAATATTCTACTGCTATGAGAGCACTAAAAGAGGAGATAAATGTCAGCTCCAGCACAGTAAGGTCACACAAAGCCTGGTGACAGGAGAATATTTAATGTAGACCTCAACTCTGTCGAGATGAAACGATATTCCCATTATTTACTGAAAACATTCAAAAAAGTTAAGAACCTAAAATAAGAGAAAGGCGTTTAATTCAAATGGTTTAAAAAATGGTACAAAATTTAAATAATTCCTAAAATTGTACATATTGTACAAATACAACTTAACCTGTTTCCTAAGCAATCGATAAAATGCCAGGTTGCATGCTGGCTGGCAATGAGAGTGAAATCTATGGAACAAACTACTTTTGTGGGGAGTACTCTAAAATCTTTAAGTATACTAGACTGTAAAATATAAATAAAACTATAAACTTTACAGTAAATAACAAGCAGCTTTGGTTTCCAGAACTTCAGTCAAATATCTGTACATTTTAAGGATTTAAATAATAATGTTTACAGTTTGTGACTATTTTTTTACTGTTAAGAACTCTTTAATGTAAATGTTTATGTTGTAATAATTACAGTTAAAAAATAAAATGTAACTTGTACTGTAACAAAATGACAGTTGTGTTTGCCAAAACTAGTGGATTTACAGGATTATACTGTAAAATTTTCATATTGTAATCATGTTTTTACGGTTTAAAAAAATGACTTTAAAATACAATATTTTAAATGCATGGCTTTCAACTAGAGATAATACAGTCATTTGTTTGTTTAACGGCTATAAACCCATTTCGGTTAAAATATAATATTAACAGGGATGTAACAATTATATACATACGTCGATATTATGTCTATGATACACTAAGCATCACAATATTTTACAACACTATTGCTAACCAACTTTAAAAACTATTTACATAAAATTTTATTTAAAAAGTTTTGAGACCACAAGGTTAAGAAGGCTAGTAATATAATATATAAAAGATAAAGAATCACAATCACTCCAAGAAGCAAATGCACTTGAGCCCCTAGTAGCTACACAGTGCATATTGTGACAATTTGTGTGAGTGTGTCACTATATATTTTAGATCCCTAACTATTAATAAGCATAAAATAATCAGAAATTAAGAATATGGCTTCACATTTCTGGTAATTAAGGCTTTGGCATAACCTTTCCAGACTCATTCTTAAATGTCTTTCAAAGCAAAACTTTGAATATTTTCTTTGAAAAAGCCAAACAATATAAGCTAAAATCTATGCTGGATGGTTCATCTTACAGAGAGAGGCTGAAAGCAAGGACTTTTTCCAGCCCATTAAACATGCAGATGTCGTGAAGCATCATAAAATCTACTCCATTCCAAATGAAAAATGGCCCATTTTTATACCTGGGTCTGTTACTGCTTGAAACACTCGTGCTCTCTGCAGGTCTCTTTGGTTTTTACAACCAAAATCATTCACCTTTCAATCCACCGAGTGGACTGATTTGTTGGTCCAGGAAAAACCCGCTGATCTAAACAGCAGGCACGAGAGCCTCGGGTGAAAAAAGCGCTAAGAGGAGCTAGACACGAATGCAAGCAGGGTCCTTGTTCCTTTAGGCATCTCTGTCAATCAAACCCTGCATTGTACATCCCAGTAACAAGGAATTGCAAAGCCCCTAATAACCTTGTCTTGGTTCATTTGGAATCATTGTTTGGGGTTTTTTTTTTCTCGATTAGACAAGGAATATATTTCTATCTAAAAATTTGAAAAGCCAGGATACTTCTTACGTATTGAGGGGAACTCTTTCATTACGAAATCAATAACATTCTGGGTAACCCATTTGGCCATCAATAAAATACAGAAAGCATCAATATATCAATAGATAGCCAGTGACTCGTTATTTTTGGAAGCATTTATAGGTTAATCAATACAATCATTAAACAGATTTTTATAAATACTACTTTTAATTAGATTGCGAGAAATATATAAACTGGAGAAATTAGAAGTAAAAATGTAAGAAAATTTGATTGTTGGAAGACCTATAAACAAGAGGGAAAGATAAACAGTTAAAGAAGATGTAAGAAAAAACTGACCTTTTGACTCTCTGAGTCACTGAAGGTTAAACCAAAGTAGTCTCTCTCCAACAGGTTGAGATGTTCACACACCAGATCCAGCAGCACTTGGCCTTTACAGAGCTTCTATAAACAGATGAAAGAGATAGATTTAGTGTTTGCCATTGTAGACAACAATGCCTTCTTTTTTTTTTAAGACGGCACATGTGTGTTTTTACTATGCACAGAGTGATTGAATGGGATTCCAAGAATGTTCAAAATTTGTATGAAAATATTGTAAGGCACACAAACTGTTTTTCACTCTAGGAAATCTGCAAGTGAAATTATAAAGACTGTTCAGTTAGTCATTATAGCCATCTTTAGAAGCAGATGTTAGAATGTTAGTTTGAGTTTCTTGATGTGATTGCAGGTATTATTTTGTCAGTGTGAAGGTGGGGGTCTGCGATTGACATGTTCATACGATCTTGTCAAGAGGCATGAATGACACTTTAATTATCAAACCGTTTTATTTGACCCAGTAGCTCAGGTTTACTAGTTCTCATGTTGGCTTGTAAAAGACGATATATTATTATTCGTCTTTTGCTTCGGACAAAAAAAAAAAAAAACAGGCAAATCAAAATACCTTATTAAAAAAAGGTTACTTTTAATGATCTCTAAGCTAATAATTCCACAAAAAACACTGAATGTGTGCAAGCCACAATATATGCTCACAAACAATCTATTTCAGAACTTATACACTTTTTTCATGTAGTTAGTAAAGATCTTTGAATGTTTTAACCGCACCTAGTTCTACAGCACAAACACGCCTGAGACACTAGCTCTGCTTTCACTATTCTACTGAAACACTGAGCACTCTCTGCCCAGGGAGCTCGTTTCCCATGGTGACAGAGATACAGCACAGCTGTTTCCATGGCAACAGAAGTGATGAGGTTCACTGCGTGTTGCTGAGAGAGAGAGAGAGAGAGAGCGAAAGATTGACTGGATTCTCATGGGGAACGGGAGAAAGAGAGAGTGGGTGTTATACCATAAAAGGTTTCCTAAGTTATATGGGGGAAGCCTTTAATTACAGTCAAATTGTTTTCTTTGAAAAGGCAATTCAGTAATTTTGACAAAATCACAAGGCACCCAGAGAACTATATTTTGACAGATCCCTGGATGAAGAAATGTACTTGAAATTATAAAAAAAACCATACTTGTCGTCTTTTAAATCCACTTTTGTTCTTGCACTGTGACAAAGCTTGGACTGTTGAAGTTTTTCGAGAACTAAGAAAATTCTCTAATGGAAACAATAATATACACATTAACCTTGCTTTTATTTCGACTATTGAGATATCTGTACTAAAATAAACACTGTCCAAATGAAGCAATCAGATGTATAAATGGACCATTTCAAATACTATTGTTGATTTTTCGTCCACCTGTTTCAAAATTACCCACATGCGCCGTAACGGTCTTAAATATTTGCCTTGAAGAAAATATGCATTTGCATTTGCATTGGCATATGCAGTTCACGATCACTCACAAGTGCACAAACCGTGGCTGAAAACACACATATGCATGTGAAAAACAGGCAGCTGTTAGATTAGCTGCTTTTATTTTAGAGTATGAGTCACCGTCCATTTGTCTTGCATGCAAAACACAATAAGTCATAAACATTGCATCTCATTATGATTCCCAAGCAGGAAACTAAAGTAGATCAATTTTGGCCACTTTGAAAATCTGGGTGAACTTTGTGATGGCCCCAGTCCTTGCATAACCCCCTTTGATAAACTGCAGTATCATTTACTCTGTGGGACCAACAACATGTCACTGGTATAGCTTTCCCATCCTCCTCTTTTTCAGTGAAGCTTAGAAGATTGCAAATACAGCCGACCTTTGACCTTTAGAATAGGACTGACAGTCTCGCTCAATAGGTACTGCAGCATCAGTGATAGGCCGAATAAAAGCCCAGAGAAAGAGCCGCGTCTGAATACAGCCTGGAAATCCATCATCCACTGGAGGCCTGGGGCTCACAAGCAAACCTGGCACTGATCAGAGAGCAGTGTGTGGCATTCCCTGGAGAGGGTTCAGCACTCACCTATCAATGAACACCCACATCATCAGCCCTCAGCCTCTTTCATGTTTTCCTCTGCAATTACCCCATCTTATGCACCGACAACAATAGCCACCCTGAAATTCTAAAAACTGCTTGATGTGTGCCAAGATGGTTGGTGTACATTTCCTCAATTCTCACAGACCACTGATGTCTGAATTCTAATCATAATCTTTTATTTAACATATTAATCTTAGTTTTTGCTTCTTGTGTGCATTTATTTTGTGTTTTTGTATGGATCAAATTCTGTGCATAAATGATTTACAAATGTAAATTAGGTTTTGTGACTATGAAACTATTGTTTTATGTACAAATTGAATCTTATGCATGTGTCTGTCTAATCCTGCGGATACATTTCCCGTCATTTACCTTCGTCAATGAGAATAGTTTCACACACTCAATAGCCAATCACATTGTTCTATAGCCGTTTCCATCCACCTACTTTATTCGCATTTTGGACTATCGCTTAAAAAACAACCTGCATGGAAACCTCAAAATGCCTAAGTAGGATAAACTTTTTATCAGACAAGATAAAAATCCACTTTGATGGAAATGCATTTTTCGAATAAATCCCAATGCAATGGCAATGCTTTACACAACGTTTGAAAAGATGTTTTGGACATTATAAAAATCCTTAACTATTGTCCCCTCCCATAACTATCTAGACCACATGTGTTCCTAAAGAGCAGTTTCCCCTCCTCCTAAAGCAAGATGGTCTGACTGCACACATTACGTTTCATCTATGTGTTCTGAGACACAAGTAAGTTATTTTATAGGGGAAAAAAGGCCTTCTCTTAACGCAGCAACTTCCTTTTTACTTTTGATATTTGACACCTGTTTATCAGGAAGTGACAATTTTGTTCTCTTGGACTAGTTGGATATTTATTTGCAAATATTTTAGGTTGTGTATTTACATTTTGCACATAAATGTCATTTGCATCTTTGGATGGAATGACTGACAGGGCCCAGTAGCTAATCGCGTTCCTCTGATTGATCGCTAACAGCAAATCGCCGATAGGTTGGGTACTAAAAGGATAGGTATTAAAGTTAAAGCTGTATATTATATTTATTAATATACAGTGTATGAGAGGAAGAGAGTTCATGTTCCGTGTTGATAAACACTGAAATGGCAATAATCGGTTAGCACTATTTGGCTATCATCGATTGGCTGTGGCGTGCGCATGTGTGTGTGTGTGCAGCCACACCCATCTCAGATTACATCACAAGTTCAAACCCTTTACGTCCAGATGTGCCTCCCAACCAAAACTACAGTGGCCCATTAGCGCTCGACACAACGCACATATTAACCAAATATAACTGTCCCATGCTGTCCTGTACCTCAAGACCATTCTCATACGCCGAGCCGTCCAGTAGAGCCACTTTCACTGGCACGGTCTTTGGTCTTTTGGAAGATTTCTGTGGTGATCTGGACATCCTGCTGGGCGTTTTCTCTGATGAGTCGTCTGTGTCTCTGTGCTCATCAGACATCTTTGAGTTCTGATCCTGTGAAGAGGTTTTAAAAAGCATGGATTGACTTTTCAGGCGAGAAACGAAATATGTGAGGTCTGAAGGGATATAAGGATGAAAGTATGGAATGTGCTAAAGGTGGTGTGGATAAATGCATAGGTGAATTTTGGGATTATTGTGCTGAAAGATGGATGGATGAATGTACGAATGTTTGGATGAATTGGCGGATGACTAAACGGATGGATGTATGGTTTAAGGTATGTAATGTGCTGAAGGTTGTATGAATAATGTAGAGGTAAATGTGCTGAAGGGTGGACTTGATGACTATAGACAGAAGGAAGAATTGATGACTGTACGAACATTGAGTGGAATTGTAGATGGATGTCCCCAGTAGCTAATCTGTCCATAAGGAGGTCCTGGAGCATCATGAGGGTGATGTTCCAGCAGGGTCAAAGTGAAATAAAATGTCATGGGTCTGGGATTTTATAATGATAAATCATTATTATGAATATTGTTCTTGTGAATGTTTTTGAACTTTTGAGGGTTTTGGTGCATTTGGATAGGGTTTTGGATCGTCTTGGAGCTGGTTTGTCTTTTAAATTTGTCTATTTTCTGGTTGAATTAAAATTTTTGGCTTATTTTAGGGACAAAAAGGAGGCCTCGAGTACATTTCCAGGCATTTTTACCTAAAAAAAAAGGAAGAGCTTTTATGAAAAGTACAACTTCAGGTTTTTGAACAGAATTTGGGTTTAATATGGCATGTGTTAATATTGGCATTGTAGCTTGTCTGCTACACAACACTGATTTTTTATTTTTTTTGTATTGTCTAAGAGCTTTTGGGTCTTGTGGTATTTAGCAGAGAACTGTAGCCAACGTTACTCAACTCTGCTGTGCTGTAGCCAGCCATATTATCGGCCGAATCTACAACTTTTGCTGCTTGCTGTCCAGCTAACCCACTGGTAGACATAAAAAAGAAACAGTTTTGAATGTTTCTGACATTTTACCAGAATGCTAATGCTAGCTAGCTTGTTTCAGCTTACTTCTTGAATGACGCTCAAAATAATTCACGTTGAAGTTGCATTGAATCACGTGACTACCCCCTCGTAATCACCCTCCCCTCTCTCTCTTTTATTTATTTACTAATTAAAGTACATCAGAAATAGACACCCAAGAGGCAGTTCAAATAGAAATAAAACAATTGCAAAATCCTTATAAATAATATATTACACCCAGTTTTGGTCACTGATTTTGATTAACAGGGAAGGACACTGGTCCCAGCCTGTGAGGTACCTGCTCTGGCACAAATTAAGCACTGGATGGCCCTAACAATGTACAGCTGAATATGTGGGTGGATGCAAGTATAAATGGGTGGATCAATTTAAGTTTGCAGATGGACAGGAGAAAAAAAAAACTCACCATATGACTTCCGTCTGCCGGATACTTTGTGGCTGTGTTCCTCTCGGACATAGCAATCACTTACAGTCCTAAAAGAAAACAGTTACCAATTACACAGACTGATCTTTTACCACTTTAAATCATATGAGCCACCAAATCAATACATGTGATCTAAAAACAGGTGAAGAACATTCATCTATTTACAAGCATTTATGATCTTTTGTTGGCAATACAATTCACACTACTAAGATGTTGTAGATTCAAAATTGCATTATAACGAAGTCAAGCACGCAGCTCTTACGGTGATGGACCTCTAGACCAACATCTACTGCTTTGATTGACTGAAACATTCAAGTGTAAAAGCACACAAGACTCTCAAGATCAGATTACATCTTGATGTTGTTACAGAGCAGATCCATCATGGGTTGGTCAAATACGGGGGTATTGAATACATTTCAGGTGAGCTTTCTCTCGAAGACAACGTGTGAAGCGTAAACAAACACATCTGTTGGATTCTCCAATGAGCCTAGCTGTGATATTTATATTGATTCATGTTCAAATATTTCAAAACAATTCATGAGCAAACAACCGTTCAGCTGGTTCTCCAACCACAGAAGACATCTGGTGACATTTAGGGACCGTGTTCATTCTCTGGTTTCAGTTTAATACATGAAAAAGATGATGTATCGAATAAAGGCTGTGCTACGAGTAGGGCTGGGCGATATATCGATATTAAAACATATATCGATATATTTTGAAACGAGATATGAAATTTGACCTTATCGCATATATCGATATAGGCTGCGTAGTTCAAACTGCGCTGTGAGCCTTGCTCCAGCAAACTGCTTTAACCCGGAGCTCTCAGCACTACTGCGCGCGCCCCTGGCCACGCCCCTCCTCTTTCAGGCACAGAGAGGGGAGGGGCTGGACTCTGGAGCAGACAATCCGCCGGCACTCTTCAACAAACATGGAGGAAGCAACAACATCTGCTGAGCATGCGGAGAAATTAGTTGGTAAACAAAAGTAGCGGCTCAGTAATATGGAGATGGTTCAGATTCAAAGTTTCTGATGAGAAACAAAACCATGTCATATGTAGGGAGTGCCATAAAGAAGTTACAGCCAGGGGTGGAAGCACTACAAATCTTTTTCACCATCTAAAACAGTGGCACAAACTGCAGTATGAAGAGTGTGTGAAACTGCGCGCTGCCGAGGCCCCAGCTGCAAGCCAACCGCAACCCGCAAAAGCTCCAGCCCCGACACAAAGCTCCCTTCAAGCTTCATTTTCCCGCGGTGTACCGTTGTTGTGCCATATTTCGACTCCCCGGCAGATTCCGACTCCCCTCTTGCGTGAACGCGCATTCAATCACGTGATTACACAGACTAAGCCAATGAGAGTTCACATAAAATGTTTACTCGTGAAAAAGTTTTAATTTTTATTTTGCTTATATGCCGCGTAGATGTCAAATTTACTTGTAACACATTGTAAAACTATAAATATTGTTTAAAAAGTTTAAAAGAATGCAATCGCCTAAGTTGCTTACAGCATTGAATATTTTAATAATTTATGAATGTACAGCATTATACAAACTTTAGATTTTTATATTTTATTTGCGTATTCAAATATATTTATATTTTATTCCCAAAAACAAGGGAACAGCTGAGTATTGTTTCATCCGGCCAGTTTAAATAAAACTACTTGTGAAATGTCATATTTGGGTTTGACTGTAACTAAACAATTGCTCTCACTTTTTGATAAAAATATCGGGATATATATCGTATATCGATATTCAGCCTAAATATATCGGGATATGACTTTTGGTCCATAATCGCCCAGCCCTAGCTACGAGGAAGCTAAACTAGGAGACATAACCAAGCACTAAAAGTACTGGCAAAAATACAAGAACATTGACCGAACATTGACAAACATTTCCTGTCATTTGGCCATCATCAACAACGGACAACCTCCAAGGATGCAAGAGTCATGCGATTGGCACAGAGTTGGAAATAGTAGTGGACATTGATAAGAAAATGGCGGGTGGGATGCAGAGATTTTCTATAAGTGATAGGGGGACAATAGGGTTAAAAGGATGCCCTCTACATCAGGCCGTCGTGTCCATTTCTGGTACGGCTAAAAAAATAGTATTTGGCAATGGATAAAGCGTACGGACTCCAACTTCATAATAAAGTTAAGAACGAATACATTAAAAAAAAAAAACTACACAATTGTCACAGCAGTTGTGTCGCAGATACTTTCACATTGAAGGAATATCTGGAGCAGCATTCCGTCGTAATGAATTCACATGTAAGGATCTCACACAGAATCACAAGAGAAATGTTTTAAAAACTTAAGCGGGGATTTTTGGGGTCCAAATAAAGTGAAAAGAAGCCCCATTTGATCCGAAACTATGGTTTATACACTCCGTCTATGCCTTTGTAACTCCACCACAACTTCACGTTGCCCTGGATGCGTTTCTCTCATTGTCTGCAGGCGCTGAACGTTATTTCAGTCAGAATACACTTCACGACAGTCGCATGCGAATGTCTGCAACTTAAAATCGTGGAGTCTAAAACTCCCTTAAGGACTTCAAATGGACAGCAACGTTGAGACAGATGGTATTGGGGGGGGGGGGGTTGACACCTAGGACACTGAGCCCTTAGAGACATAATAAAAAAGATGTGAAAGGAAGGTACCCTCTGATAACACCAATGAAATACTGTACCATAGGGGAAACCAACCATCAAGAGCTTGAAACCAAAGGGACAGTTTGGGGAGAATTAGATGTCAGCCATAATTTGCATGAGAACAGCTAGTTGCCCCTAATGTCCAATTATGGCTGCAGGGAACTTAATTAATGGACTACTGTTGAAGGACTGTACCCACCTGATCACCCCAATGGATTATCTTACCAAGTATCCATATTCAAGATCTTAAACATCTAGTTCTACTAGCTTTACTGCTTATAAAAACAGATCACAGCTTTACAAATAATCACCTATTACTTACACATTGTCCAATTTAAAACCTCAATCATACTTACTTTTATATTTATTTTATGGCAGTTTGTTAAATAAACATGTCAACAGATAGAAAAAAAACTGACTAGCACTTTTTTATAAGATGTGGTGAAAAAAATATAAAGTTGTAGATAAAGGAACAGAATTAATTTGACTGTTATTTAATCATTAGTTATTAGCACTTGAAAAAAAAAACTTCAGATTAGCAAACACTTTCTAAACATGTAAACGTGTGTCATACCTAAGGCTAAATCTAACACAACACTTTTTAGAACGTTCTATTGTGAAACAGCACATTTAGTTTTCATTCAAATTTTGTATTTTCTGACATTTATATTGGTACATAAGAACTAACATAAAACAATTGCTTTCGTTATTACAAACTTTGTAAATTACACAATGTTTGTGTTTGCTATGGCAGCCATCTTTGTTAACCAAATGTTCAAGCTGGAAAATCTGAATAGTTTAGGAAAAGTAAGACCTAGAACAATGACTTTTTAAGAATCACTGTTGTATCGCATTTCCTTAAGTACCATAGTGAAGCACTACATGATGTAACTAATTAACTGTGTATTACTCTATGAACCAGGGCTGTGCAATATGGAGCAAAGAATAAAAATAATATTGCAAATTTTTTTTTCTTTTTTTTTTTAACAAACTACACACACGCAGTCATATTCATTCTAAATGTATTCAGTGCACAACAAAGCATTTTAAAATTAAATAACAAATCTGTAGTAAAATTGTCTTTCACAAGTTCACCACCAGGCCCTGCCATGTAGTAAGCAAAGGGTGGCGAGTTCGAACGTACAAGGCAAGCTGTCAGCTAGCAGGAGGTTTCTGCGTTATATGATTGGTTTTGAAATTAATCTAAATAAATTAACAGATAAAATGGCAGCCTTGTGAAATTGAGAAATTTAAATCATGTTATATTTTTTTTTATTGCGATTAATTGCACAGCCCTAGTATGAAGATCCAAACCTTTTGGCCAATCACAACACTGCATTCTTTGTGCCAAATATTCAGTCAACGTGTCTGCTGCAACAAACTGCTTTGAGGACAACCTTAAAAAGAAGTTTGGAATATTGTAATGTTTATTAAAAGTACTGCGGATCAGATCAAGAGAGAACAATAATGCTCCACGTAAAGTATGCACCAGGCTTCATGAGAAGAACAATAATGAAGGATGGTGCCCCCTTAATCCTCCCATTGGACTATTTCACCTATTGACCATTCCACACCAAAGCCTACCATCGAGATGTTCATCTAGTTCTATTACTAAATCAAAATGCTTCATGAACAGCCTTAAAAAGGATGAAATGTCATTTTCTTCAATGCTTTGAGACCCATATAAGTGGAGTTTATTATTAATGTAACAAATATGTACAGAAATGGGTAAAAGGAAATGGATTTTCCAAAACGAATGTCAACAGATTTGTTTTCTAAACAGAGAAAAGCATAATGAGTTGTGTATTTTTAAGTAAACTCTGTATTTAATGGCATTGTGGTGTCACAGCTTGACAGTTTGATACCACTGTGAATATGCTAATGTCCTTCATTTCCATCTCATTCACTTGCACCACACTGTGCTACTAAAAGCCCCAAACATCTCCAAAGAAAATCTCAGAATCTCACTCAATCCAGGCCCCACAGAGCAAATAAACAAACCTGCTCATTACATCCTGTTCATTTTTAATCTGTGCTTTTAAGTATTATTTAGAAAATGTTCCACACGTACAGCCACAGACAGCATTAAAGGGCTAATATAAACATTTAACTCTGCTCTCTGACTTATCTCTTCTAAAGTTTTAACTGGAGCTCTGCAGTTTACTTTAATGAAGGGCTTAATGGTTTGATTAGCTTAGCTCGATGACCTTAAGAGTTTAAACTAAGTTTCTTGAGCTTTTACTCCAAACACAAACAGATATAATGGGACAGGACAACACCAGAATAAAAAAACAGACACCAGGGGTAAGGTCGACTCCTGGGAGGGTTTCCAATTTCACCAGCACAAACTAGTGGTTCAGAGCTGGAAATATTGGAAGGAAACTTCAAATACATTTAATTTCTGTGCCTGATGCTACCCATATCAAAACCCATATCAAAATGCTCTCGGCCACACATTTACCACCATTTCCAAAGTCTTTGTTGTAAACTGTTCCCTGTGGATCGTTACATTAAAAAAAATGAGGGTTGTGCAATATATCATTAGTATAACAAGTTTCAGGAGGAGCTTATAAGGACTAGCGGTTTAACCACAGGTGTCTTCAATTCACCTCTTCATTTCGATCGTATACAAGTACAATCAAGACATAGACACGTCCATGTTCGGTCAAGCTACTCCACCTCCATCCCTTCACTACACTAAGAGGCTTACAGGTCCCAATCACTGCCTGTTTATGAGCTCCTTAGTCACTGGAACCTGGTTCATCCTGAGTAATTTAAAAGTCAGCATTAAAACGACAGAGAGCTTGGCTAACTAGATGTGGTGAAGACAATGCTTTATTCTGCTTTTTAAAATAATAGAAACAGATCCAAGATGGACTCAGACATGGAATTCCGAATTTTTTAAAAGCAAAAAAAAAGGCTTTGTGCTTTCAAGAACAAAAGGGGAAAATTTAAAAGTAAAACAATGGTATTTTTAAATCTGATGGTAATGATTGATAATAATTGCCCATTTGGACAAGTTTTATAGATTAGTGTATCTAGGGATACAACAATAATATGGAAAATGGCAAAACAAAAGAGTAAAATGTGAAGGACCCAGGGAAGATTAGGTACATCTCTTCAATAGTCTAATAATCCTCTTTGACGCAAGTAAAATAATAAAATGAATGTAGGAAGCTTTTGACCATTTTTCATTACACAGATTGTTTATTTCCCTGATTGCAATAAATTGCAACTGACTTGTAAAGCATCTAACCAATCAGAATACTGCGAACAACAAAACCAGTTAGTTATCTTAAAACAAAAGTTAATCATTTTTTAAGTTCACTTTTATTCTTGTAACATTGATTTTGTTCAATTTGTTCTTCAAATGTGACCAAATGAAATAAGCAAAGGACACACAAGCACCAGTTTTGTAACAGCAGTGGCTTTCTGGGCTTCTCCTCTTTCAGTTAATGCATCTTCAGATCAATATATTGATGAGGTATTTTAAATTACTGCTTAAGGAAGGTCAGTATCATTTACAAAACAACCCACGTGACTCATCCACGGACCGGTGTTTATTACGATTATTTATTTCATAAAACAATATTTTAACCAACCCTCACATTTTTCTTAAAACTTAACAAACAATAGTATTTCCCAAACAAAAAAAAAAGTGTTTGTCATCATCAGTCTGTAGATTTAGTCAATAACTGCGTACAGAGATGGAACATTTAGTGCAGAAAAACATCCATTTTTTTTAGGATATTGCAGAACAAAAATTAAATATATAATTTGGAATAATCCGACACGATCTCAAGAAGCCAGACTAATTTATGACAATTGCCCCAGGACTTCTAATTATGCAAACATGAAAAAGCTAATGTATTCTTCTTCAAGCATCTGGGAAGCTTTTGAAGAAAGATCACGACAGGTGGAGGTGAGGGGAGCAGCTCTGAGAAAACACTCTGCTGGAAATGCCAGCCAAATTTCAATCTCTTTATTTCTTCTAATAACAATTTGCTGGTAAAAAGTTGAAGGATAATGTGGTATTAGTAATCTTAGTGTTAAAGTCACCTGCCTATTGCTGTAGAACGATGCTTGAGCTTCACACCAGGGAAAAAAAAAAAACATGTTTGACGATATTAGATAGACTTCAGAAGAAGTCAGTGTGGAAGTGTGTGGGGTCATGAATGGCACGTCTGTCCCTTCCCTATAAGCTTCTAACATTGATTTGACTAAAGAGCACAACATCGCAAAAAAAAAAATGATGTTAACTTTTACAGGTCTTCTTTGAGTTCTATAAAAATATACAGATTTAAGTTATAAAACTTTAACTTCAGACACATCCACACATACTTGAGAAATTAGCAGATTTAATGCAGAGTAACTGTACAAAACTAAATAATTCACAGTTTTAAACTAGACGCAAAATATGAATCTATTCACCAGAACAAAAACCATATGATTATTTTTTTTTAAATGGCATGAATTCATTTTCCTAATGAATAAACATATACGTATCTGCAGGTGTAGAAATCATTAGAAAATTCACAAAATGTTTTTTTCTAATGTTTCCTAATTAATAAACATAAATATCTGTGTACACAACTTTAATGATTTCCCATTTTATTTATTTATTTTTGTTTTTGATTTGCAGGCGCATTGTACACTAATAGGCCATTAGTGCACAACATAAATGTGAATAATAAAATACAGTGGCAGTAGGGAGCGCTAGTGAGGCCACCAAGCTCTGGATGTTGAAAGAAATTCATTAAATTGATTCGAGCTTTCAGAGACTGTGACTCTGTGTTTGATTGTTTGAACTTGTATCACATTAGCATTAAACGTTTAAAGTGTGTTAAATTAAAGGAAATTTCACAATAAACGAATTACTGAAGATAGTTTATCTGTGTCAGTTTGTAGCTTTACTAATAATGAACAGCTTTATGAGTTGTTAACATTTAAAATCTCAGCTGTCCTGAGCCTACAGTATGACGTCATTACTGTTAGCCAATCACAGGCTGCGGGGCTTTAGTTGTGTGGTTGCTATAGGAATAAAGAGGTTAATAGCTGCTTAATTACAGTGACGTGAGCGATTAATTGCAAATATTCGATTGGTTACAATGGCGTTATTTCAAAAAGGTTTAAGTCGGTTAGTGGACTTTTTTTCTGCTCGTCGGGGAGGAGCATCAGTTCCATCTAAAGATATCGCTCCAGAGGTTCAATTAGCGAAGGAAGCCAGATGTGAAGAGTTTCAAAACAAGAGGCTAATTGAGGAAGATAAAAGAAATGAAGATGCTGAAGAAAAGGGAGATGAAGCAACAGTGTTATTTATAAAGGTGAAGCCAGCAGAAGGTTCCCAAAGAATCGACACACGCGCTGAGCTTCCTCTAGAAGAACGTCTTCAAAGCCCGACTCCTGCACCTGAGTCTTCCTCGCTCCCTGCTCCACCTCCCTCTAACACAGAGGAGTCAACAGGTACGAGCCGAAAAAAGCTCAAAACTCACTCGTTTGTTGTGCTTTTCTATTTATAAGCTGTAACTTAAAAAAAATAATAAATAAGAGCGGAAAAGTACATCAGATTCGTCACGTGATGACGCGCCTGCTGCGTCAATGATTTCAAGAAGTAAACAGAAACAACACGATAGTTAGCGTTAGAATTCTGATAATATTCCAGAGAAATTACCAGAACTCTTACGTTTTTTAACCAGTGCTTCACCAAACGTTTCAGATCAGATTCAGTCTTCTCTCGTCAAAAAGCATGAGATCCAAACGTCCTGAATCGACAGATGACATCACCTTTAATGTGTTACGTAGTGTACAAACTGCAATGTTATTTTTGTAAAAATGTGACTAACTCCACGTTCGCTGAAATACATTGCTGTGTTCGCGCAGAAAGCAGTCAGGATCGCTTTAGGGACCGTCTACAAAGTGCCACACTCAAAATATGTCTCGAGCAGAAAATGGTCATCAACTTCACTTTAAAATGCTATATTATGAACAAAATCAAGCCACACGCCACTGTTCGCCTGCAGGTTGTATTATATTGAATAGAAAAAAGGGAATTCTGAATTTATAACATTCCGTTTTTAAACATGGGATTGTGATTACTAAAAAAAAAACTTGATGGATTTTGATAAATTATGTGGGTATTAACAACATTAAGCCCAACTTCTGTTCAAAAACCTGAAAAGGATACACTTTTTATAAACTAAAGTTAGATATTTGAGGTCTCCATGTCTTAGTTGAATCAAATGTTCAGTATTTCCAGTTGTTTTAAAATGTGCTTTTTAATATTTTTGGGATGAGTGATTAATCAAAGCAAACTGAACTCTTCTCAGGTCTTCAAGAGGTGGAGTATGAGGACGATTTCGAGGAGTATGAGGACGATTTTGAGGAGTTTGAAGACTTGTACTGGATCGGTGAACTGGGACAGTCCTTCAACACACGTCCTAGAAGGCTTTCTCCTATTCCAGAGGAGGACCTCCTCTCCCAACCCTCTTCACTTCTCCCAGATGAGCCAGAGCCAGTCCCTCCCTGTCCTGCCACACCCGAGGAGAATGCATCTCCATCCATCCAAGAGAAGCCAACAGGTATGAACAGCACAAAATTCACTTTACGGCCGTAATGTAGATTTTAACACATATCTTATTAGAATTTTCTTCTTTTGGGTCTATGATTTTGCTTTTACTGTTTTATTTGTGCTGGATGTAGATATATGCATTTATGTATAGTTTTTGTGTCTTTGTTGAATCTAATATTGGTAAATATTGGTTAAATTTGTTTAAAAGCCAGTACATTTTTGATGATTAATTAACTCAAGCAAATTGTCCCCATCCTTAGATCTCGTTAATGGTGAGCAAGGGCAGTTGGAGGATGAATTCCTGCCGCCTATATTAGTGGAAGTCCGGGGGTGTCATGAGGACTCAAGCTACGACACCTATAAGATCTACTGCCTGCCTTCGATTTTTGGTTGCACGAAAAAGAATGAGCGTGTCGTCAACATCAAAAAAGAGCCTTCAAGAAGAAAACGACCTCTTCCACGTTTTTTCAGCTGGGTGTTGAAGAAGATGCAGCAAAGGTGAAGCCACAAGCGCCGACAGAAGGCTGAGAGCCAGGCTTGGGATGACCAAAAACCAAACCTTCCTTCCCCAAAACCCCCTTCCCCTTTCCCCCATTGCACATTCCCCCTGTAAATAAACGTGCATCTTAAACATTCAACACTTCAAGAAACTTCTTGACTTTAATGTTTTTACAGTTTCTCCTCTATGTGGAGCAGAGCTGTTGATCTTCCTCCATTTAATTCATGTGGTTAATGGGAAATGTAAAAAGAAATATTTTTTAAATGGACAGGACAGTACTGCGACAGGAAGAGAAGCAGGTGTAGAACACCTTCGTCTCTCTACATGACCACCACACCACAGGTCCAAACATATTTAATATTTGAAGACTACTCTGAAAACTTGACTAAACTCACATTGTTCTACAGTGAGTCATAAGGTGAATTTTGTCAATTGTTCACATTATTGATATTCTAATAACATAGAGCACCTAGTTCAGATGAAGAGGCTACTATTGGGTTAATATTTGAGCTCTTTCCAGCACGTGATTAGGCCTCAAACAAATGTTCACTCAAAATAGTTGAAAAAACTAAAGATTTCAAGGCAACCAACTGCAAAAGCATCTTTGAATTTGGAAGTTTTTTTCAGACTAAAGACGCAATGCTTGGTACACTAAATTTGTCTGAATAGTGCACTTGGAAACATAGATGAAAAGCGCAGGATTTTATGATTTGGCTTCAAGGAAATGGCGCAGCTTCTGAATAAATAGCGTCACTACAGTCTAAACGCCTCTGAAGCCGCGGGGCTAAGTGATTATTTCAATAATGATAATTACTGTGATGTGAATTTTCTCGAAAAGATGATATACACAGGTCAATGAGAGATCGATAATGGTTATGACGTGGTGCGCGACTCGGACGCATTTCTGGGCGCCACAGCAGTACAGTTCAGCACAGCCTCAAGGAGTCAGTCAAGTTAAAAGATCTGAGTGAAAAGAAATAAAACGAACTGCCCTCAACAAGCTGAAATTGATGACCAAAAAAAAAAAGTTACACATCAGTTGCCTGGAAATATTTTCCTACACAAAAGAAAGTGCATTGTAAACTGTAGATGAGCCACTCTGACACAAACACCACAAATCTTTTCCATCATTTAAAGCAACATCACCCTTCAGAAAATGAAGATGTGAAAGATCTGCAGCCCTGAACAAGTGTTTGAGCTGGACTGTGGAATTCCAGCGAAGAAGGAGCTAACGCTTCCCAGCAAAGTATCGTACACATATTTTCGAAAACTGTACCATACGACAAAAAAAAATTAATTAACACATAGACATCACAAGTGCCGTTGCCAAGTGCGTAGCTAGACGTGCTACCATATAGCCTCGTCAAAAATCAGGGGTTTAAGAATCTCATAACAGTTCTTGATCCAAGAGATGAGCAACCGATACGAAAACGTTTTTTCACAGACTGCGATTCACCACTTGCACACCGAGTGTAGAGAAACAGGTTTATGTTGGTTTTGCCTATAAAATATTCCTAAAACAGTGTTTGAAGTTCAAATGTGTTATTTATATTTCAAGATGCTGTTATTAATATATTTGTTTACACTGGTTTTTCTTGAATGTGTTCATGTGTTTTCTTGTTTCATGTTCTGACAATAAAAAAAGTACTTTCAACTTGTCTGTTTTTGTTCTATTTATTTCATATACCTTTATATTTATGAAAAATGAAACATGCCGTGACGATGATAAAAATGGACTTTTACGAAAAAATTATTGTGCTATTTGGTTTTTGCCCACATCACCCAGCCCCAGTTCAATGCATCGAGATGGTTTGTGATGTCATGGGGAAATGACAGATTAGACAGAACCTGATTTCTACAGAGTCTTTGATTATAGACACCCGAAACAATGTGGGCCAAAAAGACTTTTTTGGTATTATAAAAATATAACCATCCTGTGGTCCAAATCCAAACTGGCCATCTACAGATTGCTTAAGAACGAAAATCCATGAAAACAGCACATTTCATCCAACTGCACTTTTTGTAAATTTGCCCTAAGAAGTCTCTGTGTGTGCCAATCACTTCAGCTGTTTGCAAATTCCAAAGTAGTAAAAAATAATGCTCACAAAGGCCCTGGATTTCTAATGGTTAAAACATATCTAAAATAATGCAAAAATAAAAATTGTGTTGTGCAGAAAAATTTTTTTTCCAATGTTTCCTAATTTATTAACATAAAATAAGCCACCCATCCTCAACATTGGCCCATTAGTGCACAACATAAATGTGAATAAAAAATACAATGGCAGTAGGGGGCGCTAGTGAGGCCACCGAGCTCTGGATGTTGAAAGAAATTCATTAAATTGATTCGAGCTTTCGAGACTGTGACTCTGTGTTTGATTGTTTGAACTTGTATCACATTAGCATTAAACGTTTAAAGTGTGTTAAATTAAAGGAAATTTCACAATAAACGAATTACTGAAGATAGTTTATCTGTGTCAGTCTGTAGCTTTACTAATAATGAACAGCTTTATGAGTTGTTAACATTTAAAATCTCAGCTGTCCTGAGCCTACAGTATGACGTCATTACTGTTAGCCAATCACAGGCTGCGGGGCTTTAGTTGTGTGGTTGCTATAGGAATAAAGAGGTTAATAGCTGCTTAATTACAGTGACGTGAGCGATTAATTGCAAATATTCGATTGGTTACAATGGTGTTATTTCAGAAAGGTTTAAGTCGGTTAGTGGACTTTTTTTCTGCTCGTCGGGGAGGAGCATCAGTTCCATCTAAAGATATCGCTCCAGAGGTTCAATTAGCGAAGGAAGCCAGATGTGAAGAGTTTCAAAACAAGAGGCTAATTGAGGAAGATAAAAGAAATCAAGATGCTGAAGAAAAGGGAGATGAAGTAACAGTGTTATTTATAAAGGTGAAGCCAGCAGAAGGTTCTCAAAGAATCGACACACGCGCTGAGCTTCCTCTAGAAGAACGTCTTCAAAGCCCGACTCCTGCACCTGAGTCTTCCTCGCTCCCTGCTCCACCTCCCTCTAACACAGAGGAGTCAACAGGTACGAGCCGAAAAAAGCTCAAAACTCACTCGTTTGTTGTGCTTTTCTATTTATAAGCTGTAACTTAAAAAAAAAAATAAGAGCGGAAAAGTACATCAGATTCGTCACGTGATGACGCGCCTGCTGCGTCAATGATTTCAAGAAGTAAACAGAAACAACACGATAGTTAGCGTTAGAATTCTGATAATATTCCAGAGAAATTACCAGAACTCTTACGTTTTTTTAACCAGTGCTTCACCAAACGTTTCAGATCAGATTCAGTCTTCTCTCGTCAAAAAGCATGAGATCCAAACGTCCTGAATCGACAGATGACATCACCTTTAATGTGTTACGTAGTGTACAAACTGCAATGTTATTTTTGTAAAAATGTGACTAACTCCACGTTCGCTGAAATACATTGCTGTGTTCGCGCAGAAAGCAGTCAGGATCGCTTTAGGGACCGTCTACAAAGTGCCACACTCAAAATATGTCTCGAGCAGAAAATGGTCATCAACTTCACTTTAAAATGCTATATTATGAACAAAATCAAGCCACACGCCACTGTTCGCCTGCAGGTTGTATTATATTAAATAGAAAAAAGGGAATTCTGAATTTATAACATTCCGTTTTTAAACATGGGATTGTGATCACTAAAAAAAAAAACTTGATGGATTTTGATAAATTATGTGGGTATTAACAACATTAAGCCCAACTTCTGTTCAAAAACCTGAAAAGGATACACTTTTTATAAACTAAAGTTAGATATTTGAGGTCTCCATGTCTTAGTTGAATCAAATGTTCAGTATTTCCAGTTGTTTTAAAATGCGCTTTTTAATATTTTTGGGATGAGTGATTAATCAAAGCAAACTGAACTCTTCTCAGGTCTTCAAGAGGTGGAGTATGAGGACGATTTCGAGGAGTATGAGGACGATTTTGAGGAGTTTGAAGACTTGTACTGGATCGGTGAACTGGGACAGTCCTTCAACACACGTCCTAGAAGGCTTTCTCCTATTCCAGAGGAGGACCTCCTCTCCCAACCCTCTTCACTTCTCCCAGATGAGCCAGAGCCAGTCCCTCCCTGTCCTGCCACACCCGAGGAGAATGCATCTCCATCCATCCAAGAGAAGCCAACAGGTATGAACAGCACAAAATTCACTTTACGGCCGTAATGTAGATTTTAACACATATCTTATTAGAATTTTCTTCTTTTGGGTCTATGATTTTGCTTTTACTGTTTTATTTGTGCTGGATGTAGATATATGCATTTATGTATAGTTTTTGTGTCTTTGTTGAATCTAATATTGGTAAATATTGGTTAAATTTGTTTAAAAGCCAGTACATTTTTGATGATTAATTAACTCAAGCAAATTGTCCCCATCCTTAGATCTCGTTAATGGTGAGCAAGGGCAGTTGGAGGATGAATTCCTGCCGCCTATATTAGTGGAAGTCCGGGGGTGTCATGAGGACTCAAGCTACGACACCTATAAGATCTACTGCCTGCCTTCGATTTTTGGTTGCACGAAAAAGAATGAGCGTGTCGTCAACATCAAAAAAGAGCCTTCAAGAAGAAAACGACCTCTTCCACGTTTTTTCAGCTGGGTGTTGAAGAAGATGCAGCAAAGGTGAAGCCACAAGCGCCGACAGAAGGCTGAGAGCCAGGCTTGGGATGACCAAAAACCAAACCTTCCTTCCCCGAAACCCCCTTCCCTTTTCCCCCATTGCACTTTCCCCCTGTAAATAAACGTGCATCTTAAACATTCAACGCTTCAGGAAACTTCTTTAGTTTAACGTTTTTACAGTTTCTCCTCTATGTGGAGCAGAGCTGTTGATCTTCCTCCATTTAATTCATGTGGTTAATGGGAAATGTAAAAGGAGATGTTTTTTAAATGGACAGGACAGTACTGCGACAGGAAGAGAAGCAGGTGTAGAACACCTTGATCCAAAGAAATTCAGGAAGAAATGAGAACAAAAGTAATTGAGATCTATCGGTCTGGTAAAGGTTATAAAGCCATTTCTAAAGCTTTGGGACTCCAGCGAACCACAGTGTGAACCAAAAAAATGGAACAGTAGTGAACCTTCCCAGGAGTGGCCGGCCGCCTAAAATCACCCCAAGAGCGCAGAGACAACTCATCCGAGAGGTCACAAAAGATCCCAGGGCAACATCCAAAGAACTGCAGGCCTCACGTACCGCAATTAAGGTCAGTGTTCACGACTCCAGCAGAAGAAAGAGACTGGGCAAAAACACCCTGCATGGCAGAGTTCCAAGACGCAAACCACTATTAAGCAAAAAGAACATTAAAGCTCATCTTAATTTTGCTAAAAAAACATCTCGATGACTGCCAAGACTTTTGGGGAAATATCCTGTGGACAAAAGTTGAACTTTTTGGAAGGTGCGTGTCCCGTTACATCTGGCGTAAAGGTAACACAGCATTTCATAAAAAGAACATCATACCAACAGTAAAATATGGTGGTGGTAGTGTGATGGTCTGGTGTTTTGCTGTTTCAGGACCTGAAAGGCTTGCTGTGATAGATGGAAGCATGAATTCTACTGTCTACCAAAAAATCCTGAAGGAGAATGTCCGGCCATCTGTTCGTCAACTGAAGCTAAAGCGACCGTTGGTGCTGCAGCAGGACAATGACCCAAAACACACCAGCAAATCCACCTCTGAACGGCTGAAAAAACAAAATGAAGACTTTGGAGTGGCCTAGTCAAAGTCCTGACCTGAATCCCATTGAGATGCTGTGACATGACCTTAAGAAGGCGTTTCATGCTAGAAAACCCTCAAATAAAGCTGAATTACAACAATTCTGCAAAGATGAGTGGGCCAGACTTGTTGCAAGTTATCGCAAACGTTTGATTGCAGTTGGTTGCTAAGGGTGGCCCAACCAGTTATTAGGTGCAGGGGCACCTAATCACTTTTTCACACAGGTCTATGTGGGTTTGGATTTTTTTTTTCTCCCCAAATAATAAAAAACATTCATTTAAAAACTGCATTTTGTGTTTACTTGTGTTATCTTTGACTAATATTAAAATGTGTTTGATGATCAGAAATATTTTGTGTGGCAAAAAAATAAAAAGTCAGGAAGGGGGCAAATAGTTTTTCACACAACTGTATATTATGTATTTTGCGTTTGTTTTATTCTGTTTTATTATCATTTATTACATTAACAATGTGTAGATTTAAGGATTGAAGAAACATTACTTGATTTTTCTCTGGTTTTCAATTTTTTTCATCTACTTATACTGTTGTTTCTGAGAACCGTTGCAAGGATTAGGCGTTTTACATGTAAAACTTGCTTTGAGATATGAAACGTTCGAGATACGAATGCCACCCTGGAACAGATTAATTTCATATCCCCTTGCTTCGACCCCCCGCCTCCAAATCGATCCCGCTCCAGGGTACAGGCCTCGGCGTACCACTCATTCCTTCGACAATAAACAAAGAGCACTTTCTGCCACTTCCTGTCTGGGCCAGTAGAGGTGGGTTTGTGGCCATAGGCAGCGTTGTTGCTGTTGATATCTGGAGCTGCCTCACAACAGGCCTCAGTCCAGCCTCTCTCAGTCTAATGCGGACAGTCTGAGCTCTGATGGAGGGATTGTGTGTTCATCCTGTACCGGTCCCGCAGGTGTGATATTCGGATACCAATCCTGTGCTGGTGTTCTTACACGTGGTCTTCCACTGCGAGGATGATCCTCTGTCCTTCCTGTCTCACTGTAGCGCTGTCTCACAGCGCGGACATGCAGTTTATTGCCCTAGCCACATCAGCAGTCCTCATGCCTCCCGGCAGCACGCTCCCGCAGATGCACCGGGACACTGGGCGTCTTTCTTTGGGTGTTTTTCACACAAGTTTCCTGCGTTTTTAGAACCGTGACCTTAAATGCCCACTTCCTGGAAGCTGTTAAGGTCTTAACGACCATTCCAAGGGTGCATGCTAATTAATTGATTATGGTTAATTGAACCTGCATGGAAAACAATGAAGATCTGTCTGAGTTTATATATTTGAAATTTGTATATTAACTTCTGTGTAGATTCAAATATTTTAAATGAATTTTCTGAATTTAAATCCTTTCCACTCCTCCACTTTTTTGAAGACTTAAGCAATAAAAAAAAAACTCTTTCACTGTTTGATTGTTTGAACTTGTATCACATTAGCATTAAACGTTTAAAGTGTGTTAAATTAAAGGAAATTTCACAATAAACGAATTACTGAAGATAGTTTATCTGTGTCAGTTTGTAGCTTTACTAATAATGAACAGCTTTATGAGTTGTTAACATTTAAAATCTCAGCTGTCCTGAGCCTACAGTATGACGTCATTACTGTTAGCCAATCACAGGCTGCGGGGCTTTAGTTGTGTGGTTGCTATAGGAATAAAGAGGTTAATAGCTGCTTAATTACAGTGACGTGAGCGATTAATTGCAAATATTCGATTGGTTACAATGGCGTTATTTCAGAAAGGTTTAAGTCGGTTAGTGGACTTTTTTTCTGCTCGTCGGGGAGGAGCATCAGTTCCATCTAAAGATATCGCTCCAGAGGTTCAATTAGCGAAGGAAGCCAGATGTGAAGAGTTTCAAAACAAGAGGCTAATTGAGGAAGATAAAAGAAATGAAGATGCTGAAGAAAAGGGAGATGAAGCAACAGTGTTATTTATAAAGGTGAAGCCAGCAGAAGGTTCTCAAAGAATCGACACACGCGCTGAGCTTCCTCTAGAAGAACGTCTTCAAAGCCCGACTCCTGCACCTGAGTCTTCCTCGCTCCCTGCTCCACCTCCCTCTAACACAGAGGAGTCAACAGGTACGAGCCGAAAAAAGCTCAAAACTCACTCGTTTGTTGTGCTTTTCTATTTATAAGCTGTAACTTAAAAAAAAATAAATAAGAGCGGAAAAGTACATCAGATTCGTCACGTGATGACGCGCCTGCTGCGTCAATGATTTCAAGAAGTAAACAGAAACAACACGATAGTTAGCGTTAGAATTCTGATAATATTCCAGAGAAATTACCAGAACTCTTACGTTTTTTAACCAGTGCTTCACCAAACGTTTCAGATCAGATTCAGTCTTCTCTCGTCAAAAAGCATGAGATCCAAACGTCCTGAATCGACAGATGACATCACCTTTAATGTGTTACGTAGTGTACAAACTGCAATGTTATTTTTGTAAAAATGTGACTAACTCCACGTTCGCTGAAATACATTGCTGTGTTCGCGCAGAAAGCAGTCAGGATCGCTTTAGGGACCGTCTACAAAGTGCCACACTCAAAATATGTCTCGAGCAGAAAATGGTCATCAACTTCACTTTAAAATGCTATATTATGAACAAAATCAAGCCACACGCCACTGTTCGCCTGCAGGTTGTATTATATTGAATAGAAAAAAGGGAATTCTGAATTTATAACATTCCGTTTTTAAACATGGGATTGTGATTACTAAAAAAAAAACTTGATGGATTTTGATAAATTATGTGGGTATTAACAACATTAAGCCCAACTTCTGTTCAAAAACCTGAAAAGGATACACTTTTTATAAACTAAAGTTAGATATTTGAGGTCTCCATGTCTTAGTTGAATCAAATGTTCAGTATTTCCAGTTGTTTTAAAATGTGCTTTTTAATATTTTTTGGGATGAGTGATTAATCAAAGCAAACTGAACTCTTCTCAGGTCTTCAAGAGGTGGAGTATGAGGACGATTTCGAGGAGTATGAGGACGATTTTGAGGAGTTTGAAGACTTGTACTGGATCGGTGAACTGGGACAGTCCTTCAACACACGTCCTAGAAGGCTTTCTCCTATTCCAGAGGAGGACCTCCTCTCCCAACCCTCTTCACTTCTCCCAGATGAGCCAGAGCCAGTCCCTCCCTGTCCTGCCACACCCGAGGAGAATGCATCTCCATCCATCCAAGAGAAGCCAACAGGTATGAACAGCACAAAATTCACTTTACGGCCGTAATGTAGATTTTAACACATATCTTATTAGAATTTTCTTCTTTTGGGTCTATGATTTTGCTTTTACTGTTTTATTTGTGCTGGATGTAGATATATGCATTTATGTATAGTTTTTGTGTCTTTGTTGAATCTAATATTGGTAAATATTGGTTAAATTTGTTTAAAAGCCAGTACATTTTTGATGATTAATTAACTCAAGCAAATTGTCCCCATCCTTAGATCTCGTTAATGGTGAGCAAGGGCAGTTGGAGGATGAATTCCTGCCGCCTATATTAGTGGAAGTCCGGGGGTGTCATGAGGACTCAAGCTACGACACCTATAAGATCTACTGCCTGCCTTCGATTTTTGGTTGCACGAAAAAGAATGAGCGTGTCGTCAACATCAAAAAAGAGCCTTCAAGAAGAAAACGACCTCTTCCACGTTTTTTCAGCTGGGTGTTGAAGAAGATGCAGCAAAGGTGAAGCCACAAGCGCCGACAGAAGGCTGAGAGCCAGGCTTGGGATGACCAAAAACCAAACCTTCCTTCCCCAAAACCCCCTTCCCCTTTCCCCCATTGCACATTCCCCCTGTAAATAAACGTGCATCTTAAACATTCAACACTTCAAGAAACTTCTTGACTTTAACGTTTTTACAGTTTCTCCTCTATGTGGAGCAGAGCTGTTGATCTTCCTCCATTTAATTCATGTGGTTAATGGGAAATGTAAAAAGAAATATTTTTTAAATGGACAGGACAGTACTGCGACAGGAAGAGAAGCAGGTGTAGAACACCTTCGTCTCTCTACATGACCACCACACCACAGGTCCAAACATATTTAATATTTGAAGACTACTCTGAAAACTTGACTAAACTCACATTGTTCTACAGTGAGTCATAAGGTGAATTTTGTCAATTGTTCACATTATTGATATTCTAATAACATAGAGCACCTAGTTCAGATGAAGAGGCTACTATTGGGTTAATATTTGAGCTCTTTCCAGCACGTGATTAGGCCTCAAACAAATGTTCACTCAAAATAGTTGAAAAAACTAAAGATTTCAAGGCAACCAACTGCAAAAGCATCTTTGAATTTGGAAGTTTTTTTCAGACTAAAGACGCAATGCTTGGTACACTAAATTTGTCTGAATAGTGCACTTGGAAACATAGATGAAAAGCGCAGGATTTTATGATTTGGCTTCAAGGAAATGGCGCAGCTTCTGAATAAATAGCGTCACTACAGTCTAAACGCCTCTGAAGCTGCGGGGCTAAGTGATTATTTCAATAATGATAATTACTGTGATGTGAATTTTCTCGAAAAGATGATATACACAGGTCAATGAGAGATCGATAATGGTTATGACGTGGTGCGCGACTCGGACGCATCTCTGGGCGCCACAGCAGTACAGTTCAGCACAGCCTCAAGGAGTCAGTCAAGTTAAAAGATCTGAGTGAAAAGAAATAAAACGAACTGCCCTCAACAAGCTGAAATTGATGACCAAAAAAAAAAAGTTACACATCAGTTGCCTGGAAATATTTTCCTACACAAAAGAAAGTGCATTGTAAACTGTAGATGAGCCACTCTGACACAAACACCACAAATCTTTTCCATCATTTAAAGCAACATCACCCTTCAGAAAATGAAGATGTGAAAGATCTGCAGCCCTGAACAAGTGTTTGAGCTGGACTGTGGAATTCCAGCGAAGAAGGAGCTAACGCTTCCCAGCAAAGTATCGTACACATATTTTCGAAAACTGTACCATACGACAAAAAAAAATTAATTAACACATAGACATCACAAGTGCCGTTGCCAAGTGCGTAGCTAGACGTGCTACCATATAGCCTCGTCAAAAATCAGGGGTTTAAGAATCTCATAACAGTTCTTGATCCAAGAGATGAGCAACCGATACGAAAACGTTTTTTCACAGACTGCGATTCACCACTTGCACACCGAGTGTAGAGAAACAGGTTTATGTTGGTTTTGCCTATAAAATATTCCTAAAACAGTGTTTGAAGTTCAAATGTGTTATTTATATTTCAAGATGCTGTTATTAATATATTTGTTTACACTGGTTTTTCTTGAATGTGTTCATGTGTTTTCTTGTTTCATGTTCTGACAATAAAAAAAGTACTTTCAACTTGTCTGTTTTTGTTCTATTTATTTCATATACCTTTATATTTATGAAAAATGAAACATGCCGTGACGATGATAAAAACTTTTACGAAAAAATTATTGTGCTATTTGGTTTTTGCCCACATCACCCAGCCCCAGTTCAATGCATCGAGATGGTTTGTGATGTCATGGGGAAATGACAGATTAGACAGAACCTGATTTCTACAGAGTCTTTGATTATAGACACCCGAAACAATGTGGGCCAAAAAGACTTTTTTGGTATTATAAAAATATAACCATCCTGTGGTCCAAATCCAAACTGGCCATCTACAGATTGCTTAAGAACGAAAATCCATGAAAACAGCACATTTCATCCAACTGCACTTTTTGTAAATTTGCCCTAAGAAGTCTCTGTGTGTGCCAATCACTTCAGCTGTTTGCAAATTCCAAAGTAGTAAAAAATAATGCTCACAAAGGCCCTGGATTTCTAATGGTTAAAACATATCTAAAATAATGCAAAAATAAAAATTGTGTTGTGCAGAAAAATTATTTTTCCAATGTTTCCTAATTTATTAACATAAAATAAGCCACCCATCCTCAACATTGGCCCATTAGTGCACAACATAAATGTGAATAAAAAATACAATGGCAGTAGGGGGCGCTAGTGAGGCCACCGAGCTCTGGATGTTGAAAGAAATTCATTAAATTGATTCGAGCTTTCGAGACTGTGACTCTGTGTTTGATTGTTTGAACTTGTATCACATTAGCATTAAACGTTTAAAGTGTGTTAAATTAAAGGAAATTTCACAATAAACGAATTACTGAAGATAGTTTATCTGTGTCAGTTTGTAGCTTTACTAATAATGAACAGCTTTATGAGTTGTTAACATTTAAAATCTCAGCTGTCCTGAGCCTACAGTATGACGTCATTACTGTTAGCCAATCACAGGCTGCGGGGCTTTAGTTGTGTGGTTGCTATAGGAATAAAGAGGTTAATAGCTGCTTAATTACAGTGACGTGAGCGATTAATTGCAAATATTCGATTGGTTACAATGGCGTTATTTCAGAAAGGTTTAAGTCGGTTAGTGGACTTTTTTTCTGCTCGTCGGGGAGGAGCATCAGTTCCATCTAAAGATATCGCTCCAGAGGTTCAATTAGCGAAGGAAGCCAGATGTGAAGAGTTTCAAAACAAGAGGCTAATTGAGGAAGATAAAAGAAATGAAGATGCTGAAGAAAAGGGAGATGAAGCAACAGTGTTATTTATAAAGGTGAAGCCAGCAGAAGGTTCTCAAAGAATCGACACACGCGCTGAGCTTCCTCTAGAAGAACGTCTTCAAAGCCCGACTCCTGCACCTGAGTCTTCCTCGCTCCCTGCTCCACCTCCCTCTAACACAGAGGAGTCAACAGGTACGAGCCGAAAAAAGCTCAAAACTCACTCGTTTGTTGTGCTTTTCTATTTATAAGCTGTAACTTAAAAAAAATAAATAAGAGCGGAAAAGTACATCAGATTCGTCACGTGATGACGCGCCTGCTGCGTCAATGATTTCAAGAAGTAAACAGAAACAACACGATAGTTAGCGTTAGAATTCTGATAATATTCCAGAGAAATTACCAGAACTCTTACGTTTTTTAACCAGTGCTTCACCAAACGTTTCAGATCAGATTCAGTCTTCTCTCGTCAAAAAGCATGAGATCCAAACGTCCTGAATCGACAGATGACATCACCTTTAATGTGTTACGTAGTGTACAAACTGCAATGTTATTTTTGTAAAAATGTGACTAACTCCACGTTCGCTGAAATACATTGCTGTGTTCGCGCAGAAAGCAGTCAGGATCGCTTTAGGGACCGTCTACAAAGTGCCACACTCAAAATATGTCTCGAGCAGAAAATGGTCATCAACTTCACTTTAAAATGCTATATTATGAACAAAATCAAGCCACACGCCACTGTTCGCCTGCAGGTTGTATTATATTGAATAGAAAAAAGGGAATTCTGAATTTATAACATTCCGTTTTTAAACATGGGATTGTGATTACTAAAAAAAAAACTTGATGGATTTTGATAAATTATGTGGGTATTAACAACATTAAGCCCAACTTCTGTTCAAAAACCTGAAAAGGATACACTTTTTATAAACTAAAGTTAGATATTTGAGGTCTCCATGTCTTAGTTGAATCAAATGTTCAGTATTTCCAGTTGTTTTAAAATGTGCTTTTTAATATTTTTGGGATGAGTGATTAATCAAAGCAAACTGAACTCTTCTCAGGTCTTCAAGAGGTGGAGTATGAGGACGATTTCGAGGAGTATGAGGACGATTTTGAGGAGTTTGAAGACTTGTACTGGATCGGTGAACTGGGACAGTCCTTCAACACACGTCCTAGAAGGCTTTCTCCTATTCCAGAGGAGGACCTCCTCTCCCAACCCTCTTCACTTCTCCCAGATGAGCCAGAGCCAGTCCCTCCCTGTCCTGCCACACCCGAGGAGAATGCATCTCCATCCATCCAAGAGAAGCCAACAGGTATGAACAGCACAAAATTCACTTTACGGCCGTAATGTAGATTTTAACACATATCTTATTAGAATTTTCTTCTTTTGGGTCTATGATTTTGCTTTTACTGTTTTATTTGTGCTGGATGTAGATATATGCATTTATGTATAGTTTTTGTGTCTTTGTTGAATCTAATATTGGTAAATATTGGTTAAATTTGTTTAAAAGCCAGTACATTTTTGATGATTAATTAACTCAAGCAAATTGTCCCCATCCTTAGATCTCGTTAATGGTGAGCAAGGGCAGTTGGAGGATGAATTCCTGCCGCCTATATTAGTGGAAGTCCGGGGGTGTCATGAGGACTCAAGCTACGACACCTATAAGATCTACTGCCTGCCTTCGATTTTTGGTTGCACGAAAAAGAATGAGCGTGTCGTCAACATCAAAAAAGAGCCTTCAAGAAGAAAACGACCTCTTCCACGTTTTTTCAGCTGGGTGTTGAAGAAGATGCAGCAAAGGTGAAGCCACAAGCGCCGACAGAAGGCTGAGAGCCAGGCTTGGGATGACCAAAAACCAAACCTTCCTTCCCCAAAACCCCCTTCCCCTTTCCCCCATTGCACATTCCCCCTGTAAATAAACGTGCATCTTAAACATTCAACACTTCAAGAAACTTCTTGACTTTAACGTTTTTACAGTTTCTCCTCTATGTGGAGCAGAGCTGTTGATCTTCCTCCATTTAATTCATGTGGTTAATGGGAAATGTAAAAAGAAATATTTTTTAAATGGACAGGACAGTACTGCGACAGGAAGAGAAGCAGGTGTAGAACACCTTCGTCTCTCTACATGACCACCACACCACAGGTCCAAACATATTTAATATTTGAAGACTACTCTGAAAACTTGACTAAACTCACATTGTTCTACAGTGAGTTATAAGGTGAATTTTGTCAATTGTTCACATTATTGATATTCTAATAACATAGAGCACCTAGTTCAGATGAAGAGGCTACTATTGGGTTAATATTTGAGCTCTTTCCAGCACGTGATTAGGCCTCAAACAAATGTTCACTCAAAATAGTTGAAAAAACTAAAGATTTCAAGGCAACCAACTGCAAAAGCATCTTTGAATTTGGAAGTTTTTTTCAGACTAAAGACGCAATGCTTGGTACACTAAATTTGTCTGAATAGTGCACTTGGAAACATAGATGAAAAGCGCAGGATTTTATGATTTGGCTTCAAGGAAATGGCGCAGCTTCTGAATAAATAGCGTCACTACAGTCTAAACGCCTCTGAAGCCGCGGGGCTAAGTGATTATTTCAATAATGATAATTACTGTGATGTGAATTTTCTCGAAAAGATGATATACACAGGTCAATGAGAGATCGATAATGGTTATGACGTGGTGCGCGACTCGGACGCATTTCTGGGCGCCACAGCAGTACAGTTCAGCACAGCCTCAAGGAGTCAGTCAAGTTAAAAGATCTGAGTGAAAAGAAATAAAACGAACTGCCCTCAACAAGCTGAAATTGATGACCAAAAAAAAAAAAGTTACACATCAGTTGCCTGGAAATATTTTCCTACACAAAAGAAAGTGCATTGTAAACTGTAGATGAGCCACTCTGACACAAACACCACAAATCTTTTCCATCATTTAAAGCAACATCACCCTTCAGAAAATGAAGATGTGAAAGATCTGCAGCCCTGAACAAGTGTTTGAGCTGGACTGTGGAATTTCAGCGAAGAAGGAGCTAACGCTTCCCAGCAAAGTATCGTACACATATTTTCGAAAACTGTACCATACGACAAAAAAAAAACTGCCTTCTTTCTGAGTAAATACCACTAAGAGGCAACCAAAGCAATCCAAAACATTGAGCGTACTGTTCCCTGATTGGACATATTTTTATATACTCATAAATAATAAGGAACTAATGATTGTCTGGATACAGACTTGACTTAAGTGTCAAAAGCCGTCTTTATTTAAAGAAGCAACAAAACCTATTATGAATCTTATTCATTCATTCATTTTCCAACCTGCTTATTCCCTTTTTGGGGGTCACGGGGTGCCGATCTCCAGCGCACATTGGGTGGGAGGTGGGGGTACACCCTGGACAGGTCGCCAGTCCATCACAGGTTATAAATCTTATGTCAAATTCATTTAACTTTAAACAAAAACTAAACTACGCCATTTAGGATTAGTTGTTTGTACCCCTATTCTATTATTATTATCATAATTAACGCATTTGCGCTAGTGAAAGAACACATGAGAGAGTGAAAATATAAAAAAAATAAAAAAAAAGGGAAAGTCACATGTTGTAATATATATATATATATATATATTTTTTTTTTTAAGAGGGAAAGTCACATGTTGTGAGCTATCTAATAGTCCGAGAGTGATCCAAGTGCAAACAATTAGCCTGCAGTGTTTCCCTTACCATTATATTAGGGGCCCCCCCCCAACGGCACCCCCCGCCCCCCTTGAAGGTCAAGTTAATTTTATTTTATTTTCGTCGAAAAACGACAGAAGTAATTTATATATAACAGGTCTTTGCTTTTTTTCTTTTATTAAACTAAATAGCATTATGTTATTTATACGATGGCATGTAATTTCTGTCTCAACGTTTGCGCGTTTACAATTGTCCTCCGTATCGCGCACGGCGGAGTTCCGCCCCGATGCGTGCGCACCGCAGAGTTCCGCTCCGATACGCGCGCACACACACACCCATCAGTGGACAGAGAGAGAACGCGCGTCGGAGAGTATGTCGCAGCAGGCAAAAATATCCGCGTTTTTTAAACGCTCCCAAGGTGGTGACGATGACAGCACGTGTTCTGCTGCGAGCAGCAAGCTTTCCTACTCCGAAAAAGTACAGAAAAGAGCCCAAGTGCTGCATGTCTTGCCCCTGACAAGCAGCAAAAGTCTAGCCACCACAGAACGACAGGTTTTGACCCAGCTTGGCTGTCAGAGGCGAAATACTCCCCCTGGCTGTACAAGACTGATCTTGGTAAGTAAGTAAATACACACAAGCATGAATGAACGAATTGATAAATAAATTGCTTAATTAATAGCTAGCTAGTTAGTTATACAATGGCATTTCCTGCTTTAAACTATCACTATGTTAAGTTGATTTTTACTGTTGTTACTATCAGTTATCACTTTTAAAGCCTAACAGTTAATGTATTTACAGGTCAAAACAGACATTCGCAATAGGCTGCAAGGGCACCATCTTGCAGCCTGCATGCGGATCTCAATAAATGGGCCAGAAGTTTCAGACTATCCATTCCAAGATGCTCTGGAAATGTTCTTTCAGAAGCCCAGAAAAAGATGCACTGCAGTGACAAAAGCTGCACACTTTGTGAATAATTAACATATTAAAATAAATCTGATGTTTAGTGTTTAGTTCAGTGTACAGTTGTTTAGTTATTGTACAGTAATTGTTCAGACATTATAATATATTGGTATACTGCAATTAAAAGAAACATATAAACACTATTAAGTGTTTGTGTGGGTGTTTTGCCGCACCACCCATAACCCCCCCCCCCCCCCCCAAGGCCATGATCCTAGGGGAAACACTGGCCTGCATCACAATCTTCAGCCAGATGTTCATCCACTGAATTCAAATAAAATCCTCTTTCCCTTGGATCTGAATCTCTTCACCTCAGGATCTGCCCCCAGCTCACTGCAGGTCGTGTTTTGATTTCCTCTGACAAAGCGACGAGAGAGAGAGAGAGAAACGGCGGCTTTCAGCAACATCTTTTCTTTCAGGGTTTACAGAAAGAGCTCTTAGATCGAAGCCTGAGAAGGGTAGACAGCAGGAGTTCTTCATTTTTGAGGTGACCTTAAATCCATCAACATCATCATCATCATCACTGCAGCTCAGAATCTACTAGAAACGGGAGGAATTTTAATTAAATTTCTTATCTCTCGATCAGTATCTGAAGGGCTGAATCCTTTAGTGATGCATATCATTTCAGCAGCTAATATATTAAACCTAACATTGTCATTCATCAGCTACAAGTAAACCATGAGAATGTTATGAATTTATTCAATACTTCCGCGAGTGTGATGTTATCAGCATCAAATTCCCAACCGCTGCCATAATAAGAGCAATTCTCTCCTTACTGAGAAAGATTATTAGGCCGCATTCTGTCTAACCCTAAATGTCTCGCAGACTCACAAACAAAACCACTATTCAGTAGAATTAAGATTTTCAACAGATGCTTGTGGATCCAATGGGTTCCACAATGTTTTTTTTCGTTATTTCAATAAGGTATTGAACTAGAATGAAATGCAATTATTCTACAGAAATACAGTTATTTCTCTTATCAAACTATGATATTAAACAGATGTTTAATCACTTCATTGGAAATATATATTAGCTGTTGAAATGATATGCATCACTAAAGAATTTAGCGCACTGATCAAACTAGACATTTTAAAGGCAAAAATGGAAATCTAAGTAAAGCAGAAAAATCTTGATTTTCTTGTTTTAAGAACAATTATCTAGTTTAGATGTGTAGGGTGTCGATTATTTAGCAAAAATATAACCAAAATATTCTTCAGAAGAAAAAAGCTTCTTCTGATCATTTGTTTGGTTGAATTAAGAAACTTTTGATTTTGCCTTTAAACTTAAAACAAGAAATTCTGACAACAGTTTCTTACTTCAAGAATATTACAAACGTCTGATTTTAAGAAATCAATGTTAAGTTCAGATAAAAACACCCCTCAGAACAAGAAAAAGGCTTTAATAGAGTTAAAATATTCCTTGATTATTTCTGAACAACAAATTTGCCATGGCACATTTCTTAAAACAAGGAAGTTATCTCTGGTTGTTAGTTCCTGTGTGTCTATGAATAAACAAAACAAATCAGTTTTTCATTAACATTTGTTCATTTACTGTGTTTAAATAGAGAAATCTGTTTGATTTTAAGTACATTGAACACTAGCTTTAAGCACAAATGTGCTTGTTTTAATACTGTTTAATCCTAAAAAAAATGATTATTAAAAATTTCATTTTAAGCTGTAATATATAATTTGACAGTAGCTCGACTCTGATGTAGTGGGATCCGAGTTGGAATTCTGATTTTAAAAGCTAACAATATTTAAAATACATTTTAATCTAGTATTTCTTGTTTTAAGACACATGTTTTGAATTAATACTCTTTTCCTTAAACTTTTAGTAAATATTTTTAATTTTAAGAGCAAATCATATCGTTAATGACTTAATTTAAAGGCATATACTTGGTTTATGCACAAAACATTCAAGTTTTAAGATCACCTGTGACTAGATAGAAGTTCAAATACCCTACTCTTGAAAAAAAGTGTTTTTGTTTTTTTTGTTTTTTTTGGGGGGGGGGGGGGTGTGTCTTAAAAAATATTATTTTTAAGATTTGTTTTCAGACATCTGCAGATTTTATTTCTTGATTTAGGAAGAGTTTAACTAGATTTTAGTTTTTTGTTTTTGTTCCAAGAGAGCGGTGTCAAATATTTGGTGAGAGAGAATTACAAATGTAGGATTTTAATTAATGTTGCATTTGTAATAATAATAAAGTGCTAATTAATTATTTTTAAACAAGTATTTAGCCTTTTGTGTAGCCGTATCGCAGCAGTGTGCTGATACAATTCTTTTCTTTCTTGCGCAGTGAGCGGTTAGAAGCAGATTTTATGTGGAAAATAAATCAGTAAATCATCAGATTCTGTAGGAAAAAAATTCTGCTTTTTAAAAAAACTGCAGTGTAATGTTGCAGCAGTCGAGAGTTATTCCATTTAAGCCACTGTTTAGTTTTGTAGTTAAACTGGGAGCTCAGCAAAGAGTTTCAAAATGAAGTGAAAGGTGTGTTCCTGACTTTTAAAGCACGTCATAAATTGAGAAAAAAATGTAAACGTTTACTGTTTTTGGTTTTTAACATGTTTTTTTGTGGCAATATTTCTTCATTCGAATCTTTCACAACTTTCAGAATCTACTTTTTTGCTTCAAAAAAAACAAAAACAATAAAAAACAATTAATAGGAATAATCAGATCCATTCCTGAATGAATCAGATAATCAATGGACTATTCGATATGATTTGTCTGATCCGGCTCCCAGAAGCGAGCAATTACTGCCACGTTAGGTTAATAAAACTAGCAATTTGGTTGTGATTAAAATTACTTTGGCTGATAAACATATGCTCAGAATACATGAAAATGAACAATTAAAGGGTTTTGTACTTGTCACATTTATAAATGACCCACACTTCCTTTGGAGGCTATGCATTCCTTCACACTGGCTCCTCCCCTTTGGTCAAAAGAGAATTTGGACACCCCTTCACCTCACGTGAATGCTTTAAACTATGGAACACAGCTGTAAAAGACTTTTATTGAATGATCCACTCTGTTCAGTGACCTGCGCTCGAATGCAAGTGTCTCTGTTTGATCAGAACAGCTTCATACATCAAAGAGAAGAAAAAAAATTAAGCAAACTTGATTTTACTGTTCGGTCAGCAAAGAATATGCTGCAATAGTGTAATTTAACAGCACAATCAGTGTTATTACACTTCAATCCTTCCTCCACATCCTCCTCACACAAGTGTCTTCTTGATTGACAGCTCTATAATGGCACCAGACCAAGAAGATCTGACGGAAGACGTCAGTAGCGGCCAACAAATCTAACACTTGACCTCTGCATCTACAAGCCTTGCTTATGATTGTCAAACTCTAGTAGTTAGCAGTGAAATGAGCTTCGCGAATACTAATGAACATCCACAATCCCTCGATGCCATGGTCCATAAGCAGAAACGTTCTACCTTCCAGCCCGAGCAAACAGACCACACACACCCACATACACACACCGATAATTAACAGGAACAAAGGAACCAAGGAAAGGTGAAAGACAGCCTTGACACAAAATCTTCAAGACCACCGCGGCCCTCTGTTCATTCCTCTTTTACACTACAATGGAAACACAATAAAAGGAAACAACCAATGGGGGCTCCAGCTGTGTTTGACAGATAACAGATGTGGGCTGCTCACCTGAGTGGAGCTACTGTGTTCTGAGAATGTATTTAATTCAATTTAATTCATTGGTAGCACAATATTCACAGTGGTTTAAGAGACTGGTTCAATTTTGCCAAATCCATCAATAGCCATGTTTCCACCTTGAAATTTATACATAAAACTAGAATAACGCATTAAATATTTGCGAATAAACAAGTCAAAGCGAAAATCGTCACTTCCTAAAAAACTGGCGCCAAATTTTAAAAGAGAAATGGAAGTCGCTGCGTTAGGAGAAGGATTTTCTCGTATATAATAACTTGCGTCTTGGAGAAGAAACAAGATATACGCAGTCATGTGATCTTGCTTTTGGAGGCGGGAGACGGCTCTTTGGGAACACTCTTTTAAAAACATGTTTTTTTTTCTTTGTGTGTTCGAGACAAAAACGCAGCATCAATTTAATAAACGAAACGACGGCCAAAGTTCGTCATTTGGAAAACACTGTTCCCAATCAATTATTTGATTTCATAAACATAGTCACACAAAAACGTAATCAAGTCAAAGCGCATGTCAAACAACATCCTTTGTGTATTTCTGCTAAACCACACCCCCTCCCATCACACAGATGTTGTCTACTGGACCTTCTTTCCCAACTAAATGTTTCATCCAGAGGCCGACTCCAGCAAAAACTACCGTAGTGTGTCCGGTTTGTTGGGATTGAACGCTGCCAATCACCATCCCAGTACCATTCATCATGATTACAAAGGATTTTACTGATAATTAGACTCTTGGAAGAGAAAATTAAACTGCAGGAATCAGTATATAGCAAAATAAAAGCTCCAGATAACAAAGACATTAGAGTTTCGACATAATCTTACTGGTTTCTTATTCACAGCTGGTTTAAAGAGTTTGCGCGCTGTTTTGAAGTCGAAAGCTCTGATTTGATGTAAACATTATTTTATTTTACATGCATTTTGCACTCAGTCTGCCCATATCCGTTAATTAACGTGGAATACGCAAACGTGGCGTCAGTTATGGATTCATTAACCCCAGGACAAGTTTAGATATCGTATTTCTCAGTTTTTTTTTTGACAGATGCACAGAAAAATTCTTTATCTCGTTACAGAAAGAATTAGTGACTATCAGAATCCAAATAAGGATTTTACTGTACCATTTTTTTGTTATTCCACCCAGAACTTGGATTTTTTTTTTCTAAAGGGGGGGGCGGGGTGCATTTAGTGTTGGGTTCTTACAAAAAGTGTGCGTTGGGTACAGTTTGAGGTTCCATTTCTTGCTACACAATTTAAGTCTTTTCACCACCAGAATCCAAAATATAGGAATATTTTACCAAAGCATTTTTGAGCTACTGCATCCAGAACTTGGCTTTTTTGTTTGTTTGTTTTAAGAAAGAAAAATGCATTGAGTGAACTTGTGTTTTTAACAAATTTTGGGGGCCCCCGTGGCACATTTCCACTAGCAGTGACCCGAGTGTTCAGGCGGTTTACGTTTTTCCACAGAGAGTTTGCGTTCACTCAAAAAGCATGTTTTGAAGCTGCCGTGAATTCTGGGAGGGATTCAATGGTTTGTGACATCAGAAACAAAAAATGTAAACACGTTTAAGAGGGCGTTAAAGCTTTGGGTGCTCCCTGGGTGGATTCAGGCGGATGTGAGGTTCTCCTTTGAAAGCATGCACAGCTACATGTAACGCTCTTTCTTAAAATGACACGCTCGGCTCTTTCTTTCACAGAGTTGTGCACCGTGGCGATCTGGCTGCACACGTGTTTAAAGGTTTCATTCTGTGCAGCCGTCTCCATTCACAAAATCAATTCATTCATCAGTCTCTCACATCTTTACATGAGCACAAACAACACATCAGCTGCAAACACAAAAGCCGCCACAACGTCTGAAGCTGGGAGCGATGTGGTCAAGTTCACGGTCGCCCGAGCGTCTCTCCAGGACTTACCGACAAAAGCGAGCAGGAGCGTCAGGACCGAGCGTGGAGCCTGGCGGCGCCGTCCAGAAGCCATTTAATCACATTGAAATGTAGACTAGCAGCTCAAAAAAACGCGGGGCAACGGTGATGACACGGGCCGGGACGCGGTGATTAGCTCCTGTACAATTACAGCCGGAGACACTGACACGCGTGCGCCATTTTACACATCTTTCAAGGAATGTGTTTGCGATGCAGCATCTCAACTCAACGTGCTCTCCCTCTCCCTCTGTCTCTCCCCTCTCTCTCTCCCTCTCCCTCAAGTCCAAAGCATATCTCTCTCCCTCTCTCTCTCTCTCTCTCTCTCATGTCCAAAGCATCTCTCTCTCTCTCTCTCTCTCTCTCTCTCTCTCTCTCTCTCTCTCTCTCTCTCTCTCTCTCTCTCTCTCTCTCTCTCTCTCTCTCTCTCTCTCTCTCCCTCTCCCTCTCTCTCTCTCTCTCTCTCTCTCTCTCTCTCTCTCTCTCTCTAACTACATATGGAAACGACAAATACAGAACAGTAAGATAGCAACATTTTAAACATAACTTGTTTAGAATTTCTAAAGGGTCACGTCTTCTGTTGAAAACAGCGTGCGAGCGCCATCTACCGACTGTGTAACAGACAATTCTCCTCAAGCGCACCACTGCTCCAACGTTGAACACACCTCTGTTTATTAAATAAGTAATTTTTGCTAAATAAGCCTCAAGTCATGCAGCCTATTGAGGAATTGTCTGCTATTCATTTTGGTACATCTGCCATATTTCAGCGATCTTTTTAAGTCTTGTCTTCTCATCTTTTTACATACAGATCTATGACAAAACAAAACTTGTTACTCTTTTAGATTATTCTAAACAGCCCCCTCCCCTTTTCCTCCACTCTGTTGTTCCTCTCTTCCAAAACCATATGAACTTTCTACCAGAACCCCCCCCCCCCCACACACACACACACATATATTTTCATGAGAAAATGCTAAAGAAATTAAAGCACATACTGTGAATAAATATGGACGGTGTGACACTTCCTACAGCTAATGGGCTAATAGGAAGCCACCGCAGAGCTCTCACAGAAGCCGCCTTTGAGCAGCGCACTCGTGACTTCCTGATAAGTCATGGTTTTAGAGTTCCTCCTCGAGTCTGGCTCAGACACGCCATCATGAGTCACACAAAAATAACTATTGAAGTTTGTGCACTGTATCGATAACTTTCGAAAATCATTAAAACCATGTAAAAAGTTTTTAAAGTTCAGCTTTTCCCATAGACTTGTATTGAGTGGTAATCATTCTGCAGCCAGCCATAAGGGGGCGCTCACCATGTGAGACCACCTTGTGCGCTATTGCCCCACAGTGGCCGGTTAGTTACACTATGACCATTGATCAATCCTAATTTAAAAGATGTATTCAAGCAAGAATATTGCTTTGGACAATATTCTTGTCACTGATGTGGCCACCTGGTGGCGCTATAACTGGGAGTGTATTTTGTAGATGTGCTCAAATATAGACTGCTAACAGAGTTGGTAAACTTGGGGCCTCGAGATACAAATGCTTCACGTTACGAAAAACACAAACTGTTCTGCTCTCCTATTGGTCGAATCATACCCGTGACGCTTTTTAAGGATTGAAGAAGCGTTACTTGATTTTGATTACTTGATTCTCTGGTCTTCCATTTTTATCAACTTATGCTGTTGATTCTGAGAGCCGTTTCATAATCAAATTATAGATTGATATTT
>SRMA01001507.1:0-13109 GCA_007224835.1 Danionella cerebrum
GCCATGTCAAAATACAGATCATGTGATGGCGGCGCATCATTTTGAGCAGTTTTATTGTGTTAAAAGGCATCTCAGAAAGAGAATAAAATAATCTGAAATCATCGCTACACTTCCGAAGTGTAGATTGATCCATAGTTCTCAAGAACCGGAAAAAGAGCAAATATTCCGTCAAAAAGTGCCATGTCAAAATACAGATCATGTGATGCCAGCGCATCATTTTGAACAGTTTTATTGTGTTAAAAGGCATCTCAGAAAGAGAATAAAAATAATCTGAAATCATGCGCTACACTTCCGAGGTGTAGATTGATCCATAGTTCTCAAGAACCGGAAAAAGAGCAAATATTCCGTTAAAAAGTGCCATGTCAAATACAGATCATGTGATGCCAGCGCATCATTTTGAGCAGTTTTATTGTGTTAAAAGGCATCTCAGAAAGAAAATAACATAATCTGAAATCATGCGCTACACTTCCGAAGTGTAGATTGATCCATAGTTCTCAAGAACGGAAAAAGAGCAAATATTCCGTCAAAAAGTGCCATGTCAAAATACAGATCATGTGATGCCAGCGCATCAATTTGAGCAGTTTTATGGTGTTAAAAGGCATCTCAGAAAGAGAATAAAATAATCTGAAATCATGCGCTACACTTCCGAAGTGTAGATTGATCCATAGTTCTCAAGAACGGGAAAAACGAGCAAATATTCCGTTAAAAAGTGCCATGTCAAAATACAGATCATGTGATGCCAGCGCATCATTTTGAGCAGTTTTATTGTGTTAAAAGGCATCTCAGAAAGAATAAAATAATCTGAAATCATGCGCTACACTTCCGAAGTGTAGATTGATCCTTAGTTCTCAAGAACCGGAAAAAGAGCAAATATTCCGTTAAAAAGTGCCATGTCAAAATACAGATCATGTGATACCAGCGCATCATTTTGAGCAGTTTTATTGTGTTAAAAGGCATCTCAGAAAGAGAATAAAATAATCTGAAATCATGCGCTCCACTTTCGAAGTGTAGATTGATCCATAGTTCTCAAGAACCGGAAAAAGAGCAAATATTCGGTCAAAAAGTGCCATGTCAAAATACAGATCATGTGATGCCAGCGCATCATTTTGGGCAGTTTTATTGTGTTAAAGGCATCTCAGAAAGAGAATAAAATAATCTGAAATCATGCGCTACACTTCCGAAGTGTAGATTGATCCATAGTTCTCAAGAACCGGAAAAAGAGCAAATATTCCGTCAAAAGTGCCATGTCAAAATACAGATCATGTGATGCCAGCGCATCATTTTGAGCAGTTTTATTGTGTTAAACGGCATCTCAGAAAGAAAATAAAATAATCTGAAATCATGCGCTACACTTCCGAAGTGTAGATTGATCCATAGTTCTCAAGAACCGGAAAAAAGAGCAAATATTCCGTAAAAAAGTGCCATGTCAAAATACAGATCATGTGATGCCAGCGCATCATTTTGAGCAGTTTTATTGTGTTAAAAGGCATCTCAGAAGTAGAATAAAATAATCTGAAATCATGCGCTACACTTCCGAAGTGTAGATTGATCCATAGTTCTCAAGAACCGGAAAAAGAGCAAATAATCCGTTAAGAAGTGCCATGTCAAAATACAGATCATGTGATGCCAGCGCATCATTTTGAGCAGTTTTATTATGTTAAAAGGCATCTCAGAGAGAGAATAAAATAATCTGAAATCATGCGCTACACTTCCGAAGTGTAGATTGATCCATAGTTCTCAAGAGCAGGAAAAAGAGCAAATATTCCGTCAAAAAGTGCCATGTCAAAATACAGATCATGTGATGCCAGCGCATCATTTTGAGCAGTTTTATTGTGTTAAAAGGCATCTCAGAAAAGAATAAAATAATCTGAAATCATGCGCTACACTTCCGAAGTGTAGATTGATCCATAGTTCTCAAGAACCGGAAAAAAAGAGCAAATATTCCGTCAAAAAGTGCCATGTCAAAATACAGATCATGTGATGCCAGCGCATCATTTTGAGCAGTTACATTGTGTTAAAAGGCATCTCAGAAAGAGAATAAAATAATCTGAAATCATGCGCTACACTTCCGAAGTGTGGATTGATCCATAGTTCTCAAGAACCGGAAAAAGAGCAAATATTCCGTTAAAGTGTGCCATGTCAAAATACAGATCATGTGATGCCAGCGCATCATTTTGAGCAGTTTTATTGTGTTAAAAGGCATCTCAGAAGAGAATAAAATAATCTGAAATCATGCGCTACACTTCCGAAGTGTAGATTGATCCATAGTTCTCAAGAGCCGGAAATAGAGCAAATATTCCGTCAAAAAGTGCCATGTCAAAATACAGATCATGTGATGCCAGCGCATCATTTTGAGCAGTTTTATTGTGTTAAAAGGCATCTCAGAAAGAGAGAAAAATAATCTGAAATCATGCGCTACACTTCCGAAGTGTAGATTGATCCATAGTTCTCAAGAACCGGAAAAAGAGCAAATATTCCGTCAAAAAGTGCCATGTCAAAATACAGATCATGTGATGCCAAGGCATCATTTTGAGCAGTTTTATTGTGTTAAAAGGCATCTCAGAAAGAGAATAAAATAATCTGAAATCATGCGCTACACTTCCGAAGTGTAGATTGATCCATAGTTCTCAAGGACCGGAAAAAAAGCAAATATTCCGTCAAAAAGTGCCATGTCAAAATACAGATCATGTGATGCCAGCGCGTCATTTTGAGCAGTTTTATTGTGTTAAAAGGCATCTCAGAAAGAGAATAAAATAATCTCAAATCATGCGCTACACTTCCGAAGTGTAGATTGATCCATAGTTCTCAAGACCCGGAAAAGAGCAAATATTCCGTTAAAAAGTGCCATGTCAAAATACAGATCATGTGATGCCAGCGCATCATTTTGAGCAGTTTTATTGTAAAAAAAGGCATCTCAGAAAGAGAATAAAATAATCTGAAATCATGCGCTACACTTCCGAAGTGTAGATTGATCCGTAGTTCTCAAGAACCGGAAAAAGAGCAAATATTCCGTCAAAAAGTGCCATGTCCAAATACAGATCATGTGATGCCAGCGCATCATTTTGAGCAGTTTTATTGTGTTAAAAGGCATCTCAGAAAGAGAATAAAATATCTGAAATCATGCGCTACACTTCCGAAGTGTAGATTGATCCATAGTTCTCAAGAACCGGAAAAAGAGCAAATATTCCGTCAAAAAGTGCCATGTCAAAATACAGATCATGTGATGCCAGCGCATCATTTTGAGCAGTTTTATTGTGTTAAGGCATCTCAGAAAGAGAATAAAATAATCTGAAATCATGCGCTACACTTCCGAAGTGTAGATTGATCCATAGTTCTCAAGAAAAGAGCAAATATTCCGTCAAAAAGTGCCATGTCAAAATACAGATCATGTGATGCCAGCGCATCATTTTGAGCAGTTTTATTGTGTTAAAAGGCATCTCAGAAAGAGAACAAAATAATCTCAAATCATGCGCTACACTTCCGAAGTGTAGATTGATCCATAGTTCTCAAGAACCGGAAAAAGAGCAATATTCCGTTAAAAAGTGCCATGTCAAAATACAGATCATGTGATGCCAGCGCATCATTTTGAGCAGTTTTATTGTGTTAAAAGGCATCTCAGAAAGAGAATAGCATAATCTGAAATCATGCGCTACACTTCCGAAGTGTAGATTGATCCATAGTTCTCAAGAACCGGAAAAAGAGCAAATATTCCGTCAAAAAGTGCCATGTCAAAATACAGATCATGTGATGCCAGCGCATCATTTTGAGCAGTTTGACTGTGTTAAAAGGCATCTCAGAAAGAGAATAAAATAATCTGAAATCATGCGCTACACTTCCGAAGTGTAGATTGATCCATAGTTCTCAAGAACCGGAAAAAGAGCAAATATTCCGTCAAAAATGCCATGTCAAAATACAGATCATGTGATGCCAGCGCATCATTTTGAGCAGTTTTATTGTGGTAAAAGTCATCTCAGAAAGAGAATAAAATAATCTGAAATCATGCGCTACACTTCCGAAGTGTAGATTGATCCTCAGTTCTCAAGAACCGGAAAAAGAGCAAATATTCCGTCAAAAAGTGCCATGTCAAAATACAGATCATGTGATGCCAGCGCATCATTTTGAGCCGTTTTATTGTGTTAAAAGGCATCTCAGAAAGAGAATAAAATAATCTGAAATCATGCGCTACACTTCCGAAGTGTCGATTGATCCATAGTTCTCAAGAACCGGAAAAAGAGCAAATATTCCGTCAAAAAGTGCCATGTCAAAATACAGATCATGTGATGCCAGCGCATCAGTTTGAGCAATTTTATTGTGTTAAAAGGCATCTCAGAAAGAGAATAAAATAATCTGAAATCATGCGCTACACTTCCGAAGTGTAGATTGATCCATAGTTCTCAAGAACCGGAGAAAGAGCAACTATTCCGTTAAAAAGTGCCATGTCAAAATACAGATCATGTGATGCCAGCGCATCATTTTGAGCTGGTTTATTGTGTTAAAAGGCATCTCAGAAAGAGAATAAAATAATCTGAAATCATGCGCTACACTTCCGAAGTGTAGATTGATCCATAGTTCACCAGAACCGGAAAAAGAGCAAATATTCCGTCAAAAAGTGCCATGTCAAAATACAGATCATGTGATGCCAGCGCATCATTTTGAGCTGTTTTACTGTGTTAAAAGGCATCTCAGAAAGAGAATAAAATAATCTGAAATCATGCGCTACACTTCCGAAGTGTAGATTGATCCATAGTTCTCAAGAACCGGAAAAAGAGCACTTATTCCGTCAAAAAGTGCCATGTCAAAATACAGATCATGTGATGCCAGCGCATCATTTTGAGCAGTTTTATTGTGTTAAAAGGCATCTCAGGAAGAGAATAACATAATCTGAAATCATGCGCTACACTTCCGAAGTGTAGATTGATCCATAGTTCTCAAGAACCGGAAAAAAAACAAATATTCCGTCAAAAAGTGCCATGTCAAAATACAGATCATGTGATGCCAGCGCATCATTTTGAGCAGTTTTATTGTGTTAAAAGGCATCTCAGAAAGAGAATAAAATAATCTGAAATCATGCGCTACACTTCCGAAGTGGCGATTGATCCATAGTTCTCAAGAACCGGAAAAAGAGCAAATATTCCGTCAAAAAGTGCCATGTCAAAATACAGATTGTGTGATGCCAGCGCATCATTTTGAGCAGTTTTATTGTGTTAAAAGGCATCTCAGAAAGAGAATAAAATAATCTGAAATCATGCGCTACACTTCCGAAGTGTAGTATGATCCATAGTTCTCAAGAACCGGAAAAAGAGCAAATATTCCGTCAAAAAGTGCCATGTCAAAATACAGATCATGTGATGCCAGCGCATCATTTTGAGCAGTTTATTGTGTTAAAAGGCATCTCAGAAAGAGAATAAAATAATCTGAAATCATACGCTACACTTCCGAAGTGTAGATTGATCCATAGTTCTCAAGAACCGGAAAAAGAGCAAGTATTCCGTCAAAAAGTGCCATGTCAAAATACAGATCATGTGATGCCAGCGCATCTATTTGAGCAGTTTTATTGTGTTAAAAGGCATCTCAGAAAGAGAATAAAATAATCTGAAATCATGCGCTTTACTTCCGAAGTGTAGATTGATCCATAGTTCTCAAGAACCGGAAAAAGAGCAAATATTCCGTCAAAAAGTGCCATGTCAACCTACAGATCATGTGATGCCAGCGCATCATTTTGAGCAGTTTTATTGTGTTAAAAGGCATCTCAGAAAGAGAATAAAATAATCTGAAATCATGCGCTACACTTTAGATGTTAAGTTTGATCCATAGTTCTCAAGAACCGGAAAAAGAGCAAATATTTCGTCAAAAAGTGCCATGTCAAAATACAGATCATGTGATGCCAGCGCATCATTTAGAGCAGTTTTATTGTGTTAAAAGGCATCTCAGAAAGAGAATAAAATAATCTGAAATCATGCGCTACACTTCCGAAGTGTAGATTGATCCATAGTTCTCAAGAACCGGAAAAAAAGAGCAAATATTCCGTCAAAAAGTGCCATGTCAAAATACAGATCATGTGATGCCAGCGCATCATTTTGAGCAGTTTTATTGTGTTAAAAGGCATCTCAGAAAGAGAATAAAATAATCTGAAATCATGCGCTACACTTCAAAAGTGTAGATTGATCCATAGTTCTCAAGAACCGGAAAAAGAGCAAATATTCCGTCAAAAAGTGCCATGTCAAAATACAGATCATGTGATGCTAGGGCATCATTTTGAGCAGTTTTATTGTGTTAAAAGGCATCTCAGAAAGAGAATAAAATAATCTGAAATCATGCGCTACACTTCCGAAGTGTAGATTGATCCATAGTTCTCAAGAACCGGAAAAAGAGCGAATATTCCGTCAAACAGTGCCATGTCAAAATACAGATCATGTGATGCCAGCGCATCATTTTGAGCAGTTTTATTGTGTTAAAAGGCATCTCAGAAAGAGAATAAAATAATCTGAAATCCAGCGCTACACTTCCGAAGTGTAGATTGATCCATAGTTCTCAAGAACCGGAAAAAGAGCAAATATTCCGTCAAAAAGTGCCATGTCAAAATACAGATCATGTGATGCCAGCGCATCATTTTGAGCAGTTTTTTTTGTGTTAAAAGGCATCTCAGAAAGAGAATAAAATAATCTGAAATCATGCGCTACACTTCCGAAGTGTAGATTGATCCTTAGTTCTCAAAAACCGGAAAAAGAGCAAATATTCCGTCAAAAAGTGCCATGTCAAAATACAGATCATGTGATGCCAGCGCATCATTTTGAGCAATTTTATTGTGTTAAAAGGCATCTCATAAAGAGAATAAAATAATCTGAAATCATGCGCTACACTTCCGAAGTGTAGATTGATCCATAGTTCTCAAGAACCGGAAAAAGAGCAAATATTCCGTTAAAGTGCCATGTCAAAATACAGATCATGTGATGCCAGCGCATCATTTTGAGCAGTTTTATTGTGTTAAAAGGCATCTCAGAAAGAGAATAAAATAATCTTTAATCATGCGCTACACTTCCGAAGTGTAGATTGATCCATAGTTCTCAAGAACCGGAAAAAGAGCAAATATTCCGTCAAAAAGTGCCATGTCAAAATACAGATCATGTGATGCCAGCGCATCATTTTGAGCAGTTTTATTGTGTTAAAAGGCAACTCAAAAAGAGAATAAAATAATCTGAAATCATGCGCTACACTTCCGAAGTGTAGATTGATCCATAGTTCTCAAGAACCGGAAAAAGAGCAAATATTCCGTCAAAACGTACCATGTCAAAATACAGATCATGTGATGCCAGCGCATCATTTTGAGCAGTTTTATTGTGTTAAAAGGCATCTCAGAAAGAGAATAAAATAATCTGAAATCATGCGCTAAACTTCCGAAGTGTAGGTTGATCCATAGTTCTCAAGAACCGGAAAAAGAGCAAATATTCCGTCAAAAAGTGCCATGTCAAAATACAGATCATGTGATGCCAGCGCATCATTTTATTGTGTTAAAAGGCATCTCAGAAAGAGAATAAAATAATCTGAAATCATGCGCTACACTTCCGAAGTGTAGATTGATCCATAGTTCTCAAGGACCGGAAAGAGAGCAAATATTCCGTCAAAAAGTGCCATGTCAAAATACAGATCATGTGATGCCAGCGCATCATTTTGAGCAGTTTTATTGTGTTAAAAGGCATCTCACGAAGAGAATAAAATAATCTGAAATCATGCGCTACACTTCCGAAGTGTAGATTGATCCATAGTTCTCAAGAACCGGAAAAAGAGCAAATATTCCGTTAAAAAAGTGCCATGTCAAAATACAGATCATGTGATGCCAGCGCATCATTTTGAGCAGTTTTAATGTGTTAAAAGGCCTCTCAGAAAGAGAATAAAATAATCTGAAATCATGCGCTACACTTCCGAAGTGTAGATTGATCCATAGTTCTCAAGAACCGGAAAAAGAGCAAATATTGTGTCAAAAAGTGCCATGTCAAAATACAGATCATGTGATGCCAGCGCATCATTTTGAGCAGTTTTATTGTGTTAAAAGGCATGTCAGAAAGAAAATAAAATAATCTGAAATCATGCGCTACACTTCCGAAGTGTAGATTGATCCATAGTTCTCAAGAACCGGAAAAAGAGCAAATTCCGTCAAAAAGTGCCATGTCAAAATACAGATCATGTGATGCCAGCGCATCATTTTGAGCAGTTTTATTGTGTTAAAAGGCATCTCAGAAAGAGAATAAAATAATCTGAAATCATGCGCTACACTTCCGAAGTGTAGATTGATCGTTAGTTCTCAAGAACCGGAAAAAGAGCAAATATTCCGTTAAAAAGTGCCATGTCAAAATACAGATCATGTGATGCCAGCGCATCATTTTGAGCAGTTTATTGTGTTAAAAAGCATCTCAGAAAGAGAATAAAATAATCTGAAATCATGCGCTACACTTCCGAAGTGTAGATTGATCCATAGTTCTCAAGAACCGGAAAAAGAGCAAAGATTCCGACAAAAAGTGCCATGTCAAAATACAGATCATGTGATGCCAGCGCATCATTTTGAGCAGTTTTATTGTGTTAAAAGGCATCTCAGAAAGAGAATAAAATAATCTAAAATCATGCGCTACAATTCCGAAGTGTAGATTGATCCATAGTTCTCAAGAACCGGAAAAAGAGCAAATATTCCATCAAAAAGTGCCATGTCAAAATACAGATCAAGTGATGCCAGCGCATCATTTTGAGCAGTTTTATTGTGTTAAAAGGCATCTCAGAAAGAGAATAAAATAATCTGAAAGCATGCGCTACACTTCCAAAGTGTAGATTGATCCATAGTTCTCAAGAACCGGAAAAAGAGCAAATATTCCGTCAAAAAGTGCCATGTCAAAATACAGATCATGTGATGCCAGCACATCACTTTGAGCAGTTTTATTGTGTTAAAAGGCATCTCAGAAAGAGAATAAAATAATCTGAAATCATGCGCTACACTTCCGAAGTGTAGATTGATCAACAGTTCTCAAGAACCGGAAAAAGAGCAAATATTCCGTCAAAAAGTGCCATGTCAAAATACAGATCATGTGATGCCAGCGCATCATTTTGAGCAGTTTTATTGTGTTAAAAGGCATCTCAGAAAGAGAATAAAATAAACTGAAATCATGCGCTACACTACCGAAGTGTAGATTGATCCATAGTTCTCAAGAACCGGAAAAAGAGCAAATATTCCGTTAAAAAGTGCCATGTCAAAATACAGATCATGTGATGCCAGCGCATCATTTTGTGCAGTTTTATTGTGTTAAAAGGCATCTCAGAAAGAAAATAAAATAATCTGAAATCATGCGCTACACTTCCGAAGTGTAGATTGATCCATAGTTCTCAAGAACCGGAAAAAGAGTAAATATTCCGTTAAAAAGTGCCAAGTCAAAATACAGATCATGTGATGCCAGCGCATCATTTTGAGCAGTTTTATTGTGTTAAAAGGCATCTCAGAAAGAAAATAAAACAATCTGAAATCATGCGCTACACTTCCGAAGTGTAGATTGATCCATAGTTCTCAAGAACCGGAAAAAGAGCAACTATTCCGTTCAAAAGTGCCATGTCAAAATACAGATCATGTGATGCCAGCGCATCATTTTGAGCAGTTTTATTGTGTTAAGGCATCTCAGAAAGAGAATAAAATAATCTGAAATCATGCGCTACACTTCCGAAGTGTAGATTGATCCATAGTTCTCAAGAACCGGAAAAAGAGCAAATATTTAGTCAAAAAGTGCCATGTCAAAATACAGATCATGTGATGCCAGCGCATCATTTTGAGCAGTTTTATTGTGTTAAAAAGGCATCTCAGAAAGAGAATAAAATAATCTGAAATCATGCGATACACTTCCGAAGTGTAGATTGATCCTTAGTTCTCAAGAACCGGAAAAAGAGCAAATATTCCATTAAAAAGTGCCATGTCAAAATACAGATCATGTGATGCCAGCGCATCATTTTGAGCAGTTTTATTGTGTTAAAAGGCATCTCAGAAGAGAATAAAATAATCTGAAATCATGCGCTACACTTCCGAAGTGTAGATTGATCCATAGTTCTCAAGAACCGGAAAAAGAGCAAATATTCCTTCAAAAGGTGCCATGTCAAAATACAGATCATGTGATGCCAGCGCATCATTTTGAGCAGTTTTTATTGTGTTAAAAGGCATCTCAGAAAGAGAATAAAATAATCTGAAATCATGCGCTACACTTACGAAGTGTAGATTGATCCATAGTTCTCAAGAACCGGAAAAAGAGCAAGTATTCCGTTAAAAGTGCCATGTCAAAATACAGATCATGTGATGCCAGCGCATCATTTTGAGCAGTTTTATTGTGTGAAAAGGGATCTTAGAGAGAGAATAAAATAATCTGAAATCATGCGCTACACTTCCGAAGGGTAGATTGATCCATAGTTCTCAAGAACCGGAAAAAGAGCAAATATTCCGTTAAAAAGTGCATGTCAAAATACAGATCATGTGATGCCAGCGCATCATTTTGAGCAGTTTTATTGTGTTTAAAGGCATCTTAGAGAGAGAATAAAATCATCTGAAATCATGCGCTACACTTCCGAAGTGTAAATTGATCCATAGTTCTCAAGAACCGGAAAAAGAGCAAATATTCCGTCAAAAGTGCCATGTCAAAATACAGATCATGTGATGCCAGCGCATCATTTTGAGCAGTTTTATTGTGTTAAAAGGCATCTCAGAACGAGAATAAAATAATCAGAAATCATGCGCTACACTTCCGAAGTGTAGATTGATCCATAGTTCTCAAGAACCGGAAAAAGAGCAAATATTCGTCAAAAAGTGCCATGTCAAAATACAGATCATGTGATGCCAGCGCATCATTTTGAGCAGTTTTATTGTGTTAAAAGGCATCTCAGAAAGAGAATAAAATCATCTAAATCATGCGCTACACTTCCGAAGTGTAGATTGATCCATAGTTCTCAAGAACCGGAAAAAGACCAAATATTCCGTCAAAAAGTGCCATGTCAAAATACAGATCATGTGATGCCAGCGCATCATTTTGAGCAATTTATTGTGTTAAAAGGCATCTCAGAAAGAGAATAAAATAATCTGAAATCATGCGCTACACTTCCGAAGTGTAGATTGATCCATAGTTCTCAAGAACCGGAAAAAGAGCAAATATTCCATTAAAAAGTGCCATGTCCAAATACAGATCATGTGATGCCAGCGCATCATTTGAGCAGTTTTATTGTGTTAAAAGGCATCTCAGAAAGAGAATAAAATCATCTGAAATCATGCGCTACACTATTGATGTTCAGTTTGATCCATAGTTCTCAACAACCGGAAAAAGAGCAATTATTCCGTCAAAAAGTGCCATGTCCAAGTACAGATCATGTGATGCCAGCGCATCATTTTGAGCAGTTTTATTGTGTTAAAAGGCATCTCAGAGGGAGAATAAAATAATCTGAAATCATGCGCTACACTTCCGAAGTGTAGATTGATCCATAGTTCTCAAGATCCGGAAAAAGAGCAAATATTCCGTCAAAAAGTGCCATGTCAAAATACAGATCATGTGATGCCAGCGCATCATTTTGAGCAGTTTTATTGTGTTAAAAGGCATCTTAGAGAGAGAATAAAACCATCTGAAATAATGCGCTACACTTCCGAAGTGTAGATTGATCCATAGTTCTCAAGAACCGGAAAAAGAGCAAATATTCCGTCAAAAAGTGCCATGTCCAAATACAGGTCATGTGATGCCAGCGCATCATTTTGAGCAGTTTTATTGTGTTAAAAGGCATCTCAGAAAAGAATAAAATAATCTGAAATCATGCGCTACACTTCCGAAGTGTAGATTGATCCATAGTTCTCAAGAACACGAAAAAGAGCAAATATTCCGTCAAAAAGTGCCATGTCAAAATACAGATCATGTGATGCCAGCGCATCATTTTGAGCAGTTTTATTGTGTTAAAAGGCATCTCAGAGAATAAAATAATCTGAAATCATGCGCTACACTTCCGAAGTGTAGATTGATCCATAGTTCTCAAGAACCGGAAAAAGAGCAAATGTTCAGTCAAAAAGTGCCATGTCAAAATACAGATCATGTGATGCCAGCGCATCATTTTGAGCAGTTTTATTGTGTTAAAAGGCATCTCAGAAAGAGAATAAAATAATCTGAAGTCATGCGCTACACTTCTGAAGTGTAGATTGATCCATAGTTCTCAAGAACCGGAAAAAGAGCAAATATTCCGTCAAAAAGTGCCATGTCAAAATGCAGATCGTGTGATGCCAGCGCATCATTTTGAGCAGTTTTATTGTGTTAAAAGGCATCTCAGAAAGAGAATTAAATCATCTGAAATCATGCGCTACACTTCCGAAGTGTAGATTGATCCATAGTTCTCAATGTGGTATGATGAATTTCGCTTGGCGCTGATTATTCAATTAAATACCGCTAGCCAATGGCGTTCCACAATTTGCCATATAAAGGGACTCCTAATTTCGATCCCTCCGTGTGTTCCCATGGGTGCCGGCTTCGTGTGCCAGGATTGTTTCCCGACCGCATCATTGCTAGATCGCCACAGTATTGCTTTCTGCGCGGTGGCTGCGTGTGCTGATCGGCGTCTCGGCTGTAAACACACCTGTAATCTCTGCTTCAGGCGTAGCGATCAATCATTCACTGGCGTGCAAAAGAGCCTCTGCTCGGAGCTCAGAGGAGCCTCCGCCAACAAACCTCGCCTGAAAAGTCTGCCCTAATTAGTTATAGACACTGCTGCTTTGCTGACCCGGAAGCACGGGTGGGATTCCCCTATTGCGTCACTGATTTGAGGCTTCCCCGTGGTTGCCAGCGCTGCTGCGGCTGTGGCGCTGCCTGAGTGGAGAACACGAACAACTTATACCCGCTCTACAAGCTGTGGTTCTGCAACTCAGGACTAACCTCTCCACCGTGCTTTCTAACTGTGGACTAAGGTTTCTCTTCCCTGCCCACATGGATATTCCGTTTTTATACAATTATAGTGAACTCTTATGTGCTGGATTATTTGTTTTTAAGCAATTGTGTGCGTGTGTGTGTGTGGGTGTGTGTGTGTGTGTGTGTGTGTGTGTGTGTGTGTGTGTGTGTGTGTGTATTGTG